>CP050224.2:36229380-36438895 GCA_012066045.3 Morus alba
CTCGGTGGTTACAATTTACGTTACCTATATAATTATTTTCTTGTTTTATTAAAATAAAAAAATTAAAAAATAAAATTAAAAAGCCGCTTAGGGTGAAGGAATCATATAGAGGCGAATAAGGAGATTCGCTATAAGGCGGGAGAACCCTAGTGAAGTTTTTTTTCGCATCGTCTAGTCCTCCCTCGACCCTGACCTCATTAGTTGCACGTGTCTGTTGAATGGCTCAAATCGAGGAGGTCCGGTAGGAAGATGTCGAATGATTATCTCTCCACTGTCGTCACGCCACACCGTCATGCATAATTATTCCCCTAATATGCCAAATTTAGATTTTAAGCTGGGCATGATCCAACTCTTGCCGACCTTTCACGGGTTGAGAGCAAGAATCCATACGT
Source organism: Morus alba (assembly GCA_012066045.3). Lineage (NCBI taxonomy): Eukaryota > Viridiplantae > Streptophyta > Magnoliopsida > Rosales > Moraceae > Morus > Morus alba. The sequence continues at coordinate 36,229,773 of CP050224.2, forward strand.
TCATATTAGGAATTTGAAGAAGTAGTGGCCACTTTGCATGCATTTGAAGCCACCGGACTGTGGAATTGAAATTAATTTCTTTTTTTTTTTTTGAAGGAAAAGGCTAAAAAGATGGTTGTATTCTCTGCGACCTAGGTCTATTGGAAGTTGAGAGGAAATGACACCATCATTTTTCAACAAATATTTCCTCACCATAAGACCAATGGTGGAAGGCAGATCTCAACGTTTTACCCAAAGGACAATGAAACTCTGTATCAAGTTTGGAAACGGTTCAAGGATCTATTAAATCGCTATCCTCACCATGGTTCGAGTTGGCGCCTTGTCGTTATTTCTGAAGGACTCCACGATTCGAGTGCTAATTTGTGGAGATGATGTGCAATGGTGAATTTCTCCAAAAGGGATCCCAAGGAGGCTTTTTGAGTATCTCAACGAAAGTTATCCAAAAAAAGGCCATACTTGGACCAGACCTAGTGCTCGACAGTACCAATACGTCCCGACAGGTTGGAATCTATCAATTAAGGGAAGAAGGACAACCTCAGCGCTAAATCGAATCTTTGAAAAGGCAAATCAAGGCCCTCAAAGGCATGAAGGTAGAGGAATCCACATGGTCACAAGGCAAAGACACATGTGCTATGCTTTGTCTCTGTGGTAGTATGGAACATCTAGCTAAGGATTGTCCTCGCTTATGGTGAAATGAGAGGGGTTTATGAGGAGCAATGCAATGCCTTAGGGGCATACAACAAACCCTTCTCCTAACACGTACAATCCTGGCTAGAGGAACCATCCAAACTTCCGTTGGGGGAGATTCAACCAAGCACAACCATCAAGAGGACAATGGGACCGAGTAAATAAGCCCAACCACCAAAGGCATATTCGCACCTCAATACAACTCGCATCACCCAAGGAGTTCTCTTGAAGATACCTTGCAATCTTTGATGGAGGTGCAGGTAATTTTAATCGAGAGTTTGAGTCCTTTATTCACAAAATGGTGGAGGAAAGTAAAGAAATGAAGAGTCAAATCAGTGGTTTGGAGCTTTGGTTGTTCAAACATAAAAGTTCCCTTCACAAGCTTATTCAAACCCAAAGGGTCAACATATGGCGCAAAACCTAATGTCTGATAATCAAAATGTTAAGAGGTGAATGCCATCAAGATCGTAGTGGTAAGATTATGGAAGAACCGTCAACAAGTGCCACCACTTCGAGTAGTAAGAAAGTTGTCCCCGAGAAAAGATGAGCCAACAAATGTTCCGGTAAAGGTACCTTTTCCCTAAGCTCTACATCCAACCGGGAAAATACCCGGAACACCAAAGTGAGATCCTAGGAGCACTTTACTCAAGTGAAGATTAATCTTCCTTTGCTTCATGTTATCAAGCAAGTGCCTACTTATGCTAAGGTTATCAAGGATTTGTGCACTATCAAAGGAAGCACCATGTCAAGAAGACAACATTCTTAACAAGCGGTAGCGGTGATCGACCCGAAAAACACCGCTCAAGTACAAGGATCCCGGTTGTCCCAACAATTTCTGTCGATTCGGACACATGAGTTCAATGGCTTTGCTTGATCCAGAAAAGTGTTAACCTCATGCCATATTTGTCCACCAGTAGCTTGGTCTTGAGAAATTGCCCCCATCGTGGTTTGCGGTTCAGCTAATCAATCGATCAGAAGCCTCGGGGGATAGTTGAGGATGTTTTAGTTCAAGTTGATAAGTTCTATTACCCCATTGACTTTCTAGTCTTGGATATTCAATCCGTGAGTGAGTTTTGGAGTCCAAGATTCCATAATCCTGGAAGACCTTTCCTTCTTCCCAATGCTATCATCAAGCGTAGGAATGATGCGATGAAGATATCCTTTTGGGAACATGACTTTGAGGTGAATGTTTTCACATTGCAAAGCAGACCACGTGATGATGACGAAGTGCAAACATTTCTAGATTGACACACTTCGTCTCGGGAGGAGGTTTAGTTGTGTAGCAATTATGATGATCTTGATGATTTCCTCCACATTTCGAATTTGAGAGTTCGGTCCTTGTGGGTTGGCTAACAATGTCACCATTTTCAAAAGACTCATAAGGTAGAGGAATCTGCTTTTAACCAACCACGCTTTGAAGAGCTACCTAGAGAAAAGAAAAGCCAAAACCATCCCAAGAGACCCCAAACCTAATTTGGCTCAACCGCCCGAGAATCAAACATGTCTTCTTGGGATTTGGTGATACCTTTCCCATCATCATTTCGTCCTAAACTTGATGCATTTCAAGGTATAGCGGTTAGTTGACATCTTTGCATGAACACAAATCGAGATTAGGGTTGGGCGATTGTCGACATTAGGGTATTAGCCCTTAATTTGCTCTCATCACATCAACGGAACCAGGTTAATCCAAAGGATCCTAAAGAATCGAACCCGCGATGAAAGAGGTTGTGAAGAATGAGTCTTCAAAAACACGGATGCGAGGAATCACCTCATCCGTTCGCCGATGGCAAAGTGGGTGATCTAACTCAGGTAGTGCCTAAGAAATCAGGGGTGACAGTGGTGGAAAATGAGAAAGGGCTCTTGTTCCCCACAAGAACTATGCCGGGTTGGTGAATGTGCATTGACTATCGAATTTGAACGTCGCCACTGCAAGGATCACTTCCCCTTCCATTCATTGACCAAATCTAGAACATGTGGCTGGTCATCCTTACTATTACTTTCTTGATGGCTACTCAAGCTATTATCGGATCGAGATCGCATTAGAGGATCGGGATAAAACTACATTTTACTGTCCTTTTGGTACTTATGCTTTTCCCCGGATGCCATTTTAGGTAATGTAATGAACCACCCTTCCGTGAGGTGCATGATGAGCATTTTTAGAAACAAGGTCGAGAAGTGTATGGAGGTGTTCATGGATGATTTGGCCGTCTTGGTGACACCTTGACTCGTGCCTTCTCAACAAGAAGTTGCCTTAAGAGATGTGAAGAGAAGAGTCTAGCTAGGCCCCAGGAGAAGTGTCATTTCAGTGCTATCGCATAGTCTTGGGGGCATGTTGTTTTTGAAAAGGATTGAGGTTGTTCGGGTCAAAATTGAACTCATCTCAAAGTTGCCCACCCCAAGACCCATCCAAAGACATTCGGTCTTTTGTGGGGCATGCTGGTTTTATAGGAGGTTCATACAAAAACTTTTCGCAATTTCTGCATCCATTGTAACCTCCGCCAAAGATGTTGTGCTCGATTGGACACAAAAGTGTGAGATTCTTTACGAATGCTTGTGGCGGTTGACTTGCCCCATCATTGATCACCAGTTGGAGCTTACCATTTGAGATCATGACGCAAGTGATTATCTTTGTGAGGGAGTCCTTGGTTAACGAAGGCGGAAGCCCTTTGTTGTGTATTACGTGAGTAGAACTCTAAATAGTGCTCAAATGAATTACTCAACCCTTTGAGAAAGAGTTGGTCGGCTGTGGTCTTTGCACTTGACAAGTTCCGTGCATATCTAATCGGTTCACCCATCAGCGACTTCATAGATCATGCCGCCCTCAAGTATCTCCTTTTGCAAAAAGGATGCTAAGCCTTGCGATTAATTAGGTGGATCCTTCTATTGCAAGAATTTGACTTGACCATCAAGGACAAGAAAAGGTGTCGGAATGTAATTGCGTGACCATCTGTCTCGACTCGGGTTCAATGATCCGTAGGTTTGCCCCGCCATCCATGATAACTTCACGATGAAAATCTTTTCACCATCACTAAGCTACCTTGGTGCGCACATATCGTAAACTACTTGGTGACGGGTGAACTTCCTTCTAATTGGAATGCACAAGATAAAACGCAAGTTCTTGGTGAAGTGCAAAACTTCTATTGGGATGATCCGTATCTTTTCAAGTACTATCACGACCAAATCATGAGATGATGCATTCTTGATGATGAGATTACTAGTGTTGAACTTTTGCCATAACGATGCATGGTGGTAATTTTTTTTTTTTGTGAAAAAGGTAGCATAAAAATCTTCAATGTGGTATTTATTGGCCTACTTTGTTCAAGGACACTAATCAATTCTTTCGATTCGTGTCCGGTGCGTGGTTAGTGCTTGTCCGCCATATGATGCCTTTGAACCCGATTCTCGTGATAGAAATATTCAATTGTTGGGAATCGACTTTATGGGTCCATTTCCACCTTCTTCTAGGTACCTTTACATCCTCCTTGCTATGGATTACGTTTCTAAATAGGTTGAAGTTGTGCCATGTCAACCAATGATAATCCATCGGTTGTTAAGTTCTTGAAGGAGAATGTGTTATCTAGGTTTGGCACTCCACGTGCTATCATCGGTGATCAAGGCACTCATTTCTAACTTGTTCATTTGAGGCTCCCTGCGCAAGCACGATTGTGCTTCATAAGGTTGCTACTACCTATCATCCACAAATGAATGGCCAAGCGAGTTGGCAAATAGGGAGATCAAACAAATTACGGAAAAAGATAGTGGCAGATTGCAGAATTTGGTCGCCATCTTCTTGGCGCTTTTTACAGGCATACCCTTTTCTTACAAATCCCGCAGGATGTCTACCTATAGGCTTGTCTTTGGGAAAGCCTGTCATTTACTGTCGAGCTTTCGAACATAAAAGCTTATTGGGCCGTCAAGGCCCTTTAACTGATCACAATCTTTGCGGGTATTCAAAAGCTCAATTGTGCGAGATTTGAATTAAGGAGCGAGCGCATACGACAATTCCGGGGATCTACAAAGGCAAAAATGGCGGCTCGCGACAAAGCAGATCACGAGAAAGAATTTTGAGCCAAATCAGGTGCAACTTTATGACTCCGTTTGCATCTCCACCCGGGGTAAGTTAAGGTTGCGGTGAGGCTGGTCCATTTGTGGTGAAATAAGTTTTTCTGAGCGGTCTTTGCCGAGATCGGACCAAAGCTATGGGAAGTATTGAGTAAATGGCCAAGACTGAAGCATTACATTGAGCGTGTGAGCCAAGCTAAAGAGATCATTCCCGAGGCTCGATTTCTGAGACCTTGAGGAGTTTACTTCCAACCCTTTTTGTATCATATTTTTGTTTCTTTGTTTCGTTTAGTGTGTTTTGTATGCTTTTATTTTTAGTTTGATTTTGTGTGATTTTATATTTGTTTGTGTTTTGGAGAATCGATTAGGGGAGGCTCGACTTAATTCCACTATTCATCATGCTTGGTGTTCTCTTTCCTGTCTTCTTCATATTGCATATATTTTTAGACATTGAGGATATTTCTCGATTTTAGGTTGGGGGTGGTGAGCATATTCATGTGTGAGATTAATTTTTGTCTTGTTGTTATTTTGGGTCAACATTTTGCGTAGATTAATCGAGTATGATTTCAAAATGTTCGGTTTGAGTCGCTTTTTGCTATCTTAATTACCAAGAAATGATTCAGAGTTATTTTTGAGCACATACTAGACCTTACAGTAAGATTGTTGTTGACACATTTAGTTGAGAAAAAATTCGAGTTTAAGGTTTTCTTTTTTTTGTGAGTTGTGAGAATTGAGAAAACATCTTTTTGAACTTTCATTGATCTTTTGAGTTGGTTGAGTCATTAACGGAACACCTTTACTTGACTTGTGACATTTGCTTGAGGGATGATTTACGGTTAGGAATAATTTTAGAATTTGAGCCATATGTTGTAGATAGTTATCATTTTTCTTTGCATTTTATCAAAAAAAAGGTGTAAGAGTATCATTTATCATCAATATTTTCGTGGTTTTCTTTAATCGACGTCTTGTGCTACATAGCAACCGATCAAAGAATGCCTTACTACATCGACTTCATCAAATGTATGTTGTCTCTGCCTAAAATAAAAATAAAAAAAAAAAAAAAAAAAAGGTTTGTGTATATTTGTCGCATATTTTTGGCTCTTTGTTTGTTTATGAGATCTTCCTCTTGACCGAATGAAATCCCAAAAGTTTGTTTATGGTTTGAGTGATGAATTGTTCGGATAGTTGATTTGCCTATCATTTGATCAATGTTTGTTTATTAGCTTGTCCTTAAATTGCCTTCTCTCACTTGAGCATCAATTGTGACATTTCCAACTCCATGGCGTAATCCTTTGCATTAAAATATTTCGACCCTCGTGAGGTAAATGGAGTTGGGACTTTACCTTGGTGAGTTTTTGATGCTATTTGTGTTATGGATTTGTGATAAAGGGATCTGATTTGGTGCACACACATACAAATTTCGAGTTATGACCAAGTAGTTTGATAGCATTTTTCGATGATTTACTAATTGTTTGTTTGGTTGCTTAGGTGACTTTGCAGGTTTTGATTTGAATTTTCAGCTTGACATGATTTTTCTTTCGCTTGAATTGCTAGGGACTAGCAATAAGCTGTTGGGGGTTGTGATAAGGGCACAAATTTGCACTTTTAATGTTCATAATTGTCAAATTATTTTATCAAAATTGTGATTTTAATTTCAAATATTCCTAAATTTAGAGGATTTAATTTTAATTGGATTTATTTTATTTTTCAGGTTTTTGAAGAAAACAATTGGATTTGGGCTAGTTCACCAGGGCAAAATCCAAAAGTTGAACAAGAAAAGCCTAGTTGGCCCCAAGCCCTACTCGGCCGTCGTCTAGTTGAGCCAAGGCAGAAATTGCGAGCCCATGCCCGACCGCACGTTTTGTCTTTACAGCCGGCGCGCAAGTCCGTGGGACCAGTTGTCTCCTCCGCCTTGCGCATCACCGGTTCCTTTCCTCTCCGCGTGGGTCCCTCGTTCGGCTTCCTCAATCGTCTCTCGCCATGTCACGTCCGGTGGGGTCCGGCTACTCCCTCGCGTCGCACGCTGGCGAAACACATTCTCTCTCGGGCGAGTTCTTCTCTAGCATGTCCACCCTTCTCAAAGCGTGGGCGCGGCCGATCTGACCTTCTTCTCCAGCGAGCAAATCCAATTCGACCGTGTCCCACCTCTCTTGACCACATTTGTGATGGTTTTCTCCCTGTTAAGCCTTGTAGCGTCTAAATTAGGATCCGTTTTTTTTTTTAATTTTTTTTTTTTTTTTGTTAATAGTTTTTCTTAGCATTTTAAAACTCTATAAATAGGGCCATTGTCAAGGTGATTAGGGGGGTTGATTTTGGAGAGCCTAAATTCTTAAACATTTTCTCTTGTTTTCTTGTTCTTATTCTCATACTTTCTTTTTAGAATTTTATGGGAATTATGTGCAAGATTAGGCTAGAGTATTTAGGTGAGGCTAGAGATGATCCTATATGTGTAGTGAACTTGTTTGGATTTTAATTCTCCAATGGTTTGTAAGTTTTATACATTTGAGTAAATAATTTTCTTTTTATCATATTTCTTCCTTTTATCAATATATTTTATTGTCAACTTTCATATAAATCTAGTCAAGCTCTTTTTATGTGATTGTTGCATTATATTATATATTGATAGGTATTGTTTTATAAGTAGTCTTTTCTTTGCAATATTGCCAGCGATTATTTTTCGCTCTTAGATTTCCCATAAGATAATTTTTCCTAATTCTAAACGCTAGAATTTTATTTACTCAAATACATTTTTTATTTCATATGTTCTTCAAATATTTATTTTCCGATTGATTGTTTGGGATGTGAAACTTTCAATTGAGTCAATTTATGAATCAAAATCCAAATAGGTGAACAAAGCATATGGAGGATTCTCAAAGCCTTACCACTTTTTATTATTGAATTTTCTCCATTTTAAATTGTTCAAAAAATCATCAAAAACACTCATTCATCTTCTTTGTTTGATTACTTACTTTCTTAACGCTTTTTATTTGCTAGTCATTTCTTGTTCAATTTAACACCTCCTCGTGGGATCAACCGTTCAAATTGTCGTACAATTGATCGCTTGTTTTTGTACACGTTTGGGCGAGATCAAATTTTGGCGCCGTTGCCGGGGAGGTGCGTCAACAAGATTGCTCAGTAGATAATTAGCCAAAGAGATAGGTATTATTCATCTTTTATTTATTTATTTTTTGTTTGGCACGTTTCAAAAAAAAAGAAAAAAAACACTTTTAGTTTCCGTGACTTGATTGTTAGTATATATATATTTATATATAAAAAAAAAAACAAATAACTTTTGTTGCTGTATTCCTTTCTTTCTTACTTTTTTTTTTCACGTTCTCACGTTCTTCATTTTTTTCATAGTCTTGTTACAACAAAAAAAAAAAAAAAAAAAAAAAAATCTCACACTTTTAGAATTTGTTTGTATTCTTAATTTTTTTTTTTTTTTTTAGTTTTAAAATTAATTGTGATTTGATTTTGTAATCTTTTTATTTTTTGGTAAATTAAGATTTTATTTTGTTTTCTCATTTGTATATTTTAATTATTGCCTTATTTAATTTTTCCTTTTATAGTTTCATTAACTCTTAGGATTATAACTAGGATTATAATTAATTGACTAATTTAGATTGCTAAACTAGGATTTTCATAATTTGGTAGATTTAGGTTTTTGACTTTAGGAATAGTTTCCATTAATTAGATTTCATTTCATAATTTACTCAATAAAATTTAGTAATTGATTTTGAGAATAATTGTGTGGTTACGTGAAAAGTATAATGAGGGAGTTCTGTCTAGAAAAGTTGGTACTTTGCGGGCCACGCCCACTAATCTTTCCCCGGAATGTTGCTCTGTCTAGGAGACTATTCATTGAGCCAAGGGCTATAGTCTTTCCCGGAGCACTCTCGGTGGTTACAATTTCGTATACTATATGATTATTTTCTTTTTGATTAAAAATAAAAAAAAAAAAGCCGCTTAGGGTGAATGAATCGTTATAGTGACCAATTAGGGAGATTCACAATAAGACCGAGAACCCTAGTGAAGTTGCTTCCCACATGTCTAGTCCTCCCTAACCCCAGCCCTCATTAGTAGTTGTAAATGTTTGCAATGGCTCAAAACGAGGAGGTGCGAGAAGACGTTGAGCGATTATCTCCACCTGCGCGACACGGGCCACACCGTCATGCATAATGTTTCCCACAATATGCGAATTTGGATTTCAAGCCGGGCATGATCAAGTCTTGCGACCTTTCGCGGGTTAGAGGCGAGAATCCAAACGCTCATATTAGGGTTTGAAGATGTGGCCACTTTTCACAACCAAGTTGAAGCGCGGACTTTGTGCGATTGAAATTCTTTCCTTTCTCTTTGAAGGAAAAGGCTAAAAGTTGGTTGTATTCTCTCGACCTTGGTCTATTGGAAGTTGGGAGGAAATGACAACATCATTTTTCAACAAGTATTTCCCTCACCATAAGACCAATGGTGCGCGACAGATCTCGACCTTTACCCAAAAGGGCAATGAAACTTTTGTATCATGTTTGGGAATAGTTCAAGGATACATTAAATCGGTGTCCTCACCATGGTTTCGAGAGTTGGCGCCTCATCGATTATTTCTACAAAGGACTCACGATTCAAGGCGCCAATTTGTGGAGATGATGTGCAATGGTGAATTTCTCTAAAAGGATCTGAGGAGGCTTTTGGGTATCTCAATGAGTTAAAAAAAAGCCCCACACTTGGACTGGGACCTAATTACCGGGACAAAGCACTAATAGGTCCCGACCGGTTGGAATCTATCAATTAAAGGAGGAGGACAACCTCAAAGCCCAAGTTGAATCTTTGACAAGGCAAATCAAGGCCCGAAAGGCAAAGAAGGTAGAAGAATCCACACGGTCACAAGGCAAAGACACATGAGCCATGCTTTGTCCGTGGTAGGGTGGAACATCTAGCTAAGGATTGTCACCGCTTACGGTGAAATGAGAGGGGTTTATAGGGAGCAATGCAATGCCTTAGGGGCATACAACAAACCCTTCTAACACATACAATCCGGGCGCACCATTGTCAATGATTCGTATGAGACGGTAGATTATTAAGTATGTAGAAAATTTATGTTTGTCTCTTAAGTATGGCCCAGCTGAGCCCACCACCTTTGCAAGTTTGAGGGGCCTTATTTTCCCTCGCCAAAAACAAAGCCTTGGACTTATTTTTGGGCGCACCGTGGTCGACGTATTGACAATTTGATTTGGTCGATGTATCGATAGTGTTTAGTCGGCGTATCTACTTTTCTGTCTTCGGTCGACATATTGATAGTTTTTGTGGTCGTATATCGACATAAGTAGTAGAGGTTGGACCGGCGTAAGAAAATCGGTCGAAAGCGGGACAAAGTTGATTAAGTGTGCAATCGGCGTTGCCTTTTATTTATGTAGAATTTACAAGTTGACTTTTCGGCTTACAAGAAAAGGAAAATGAAATAGGACAAAAGTAAAAAATACAAAGTTTACCCTTAGGTTGGCGTTCCTCGTAAGCATTGGTAGTAGACCTTCAACCGGTCCGCGTTCTAAGTGTGCATGATGTCTCGGCAAGCACGAGCTCGACAATCGTCGACCCATTAGCCACAATCTCTTTTATTACATAGGGCCCTTCCGGTGGGCTACCACCCGCAGAACCAAGTCTCCAACCCCAAGCACTTTTGCTTGACCTTTTTGTTATAATACACCGGTTTCTTGCTCGGTAGGTGGCGAGCCTTAGGTGCGCATCTGCGCGTCTTTCTTCCAGGAGGTCAAGCTCCAAGCCCATCGGTTCGGTGTTCCTATTCTCCTCATCTTTGAGTTACTCGGTTGGTCGAATGGATACCTCAATGGAAGGACTGCCTCGGCCCGTATGCCATCGAGAATGGGGTTTTCCCATAGTAGTCCTACTCGTTTGTATTGTAGGCCCACAACACTTTCGGCTCGTCGGCCCATTTCCATTGTAGGCATCGAGACGCCGTTTGAGTGTGACTTTGAATATCTTCTTGATTACCTCGACCTGCCTGTTGGTTGGGGTATACAACGGAGAGAAAAATTCTTGTGGATCCCCAATGGCTTACAAAACCGACCGGTGTTGTCATTGTTGAACCGCTTCTCGTTGTCGACAAGAGAGAATCGATACACCAAACCTGCAAACTATGTTGTTCCATATGAAGTTTGTACATTTTTTTCTCTCGACATGGTCATCAATGGCTCACCTCCACCCACTTGGTAAAGCGTCGACGGCCACAATAGTGGACTTATACCCCCGGGGGTTTTGTGGGGGGGCCAATAAGTGTTGGTTCTTTAATCGAATTCGGATGCGGAGGCAAATGGCGGAAAAGCGGATCGTGTATCACAAAAATTTTCATAAAACCTTTGAGATACTCTATAGATTATATTAATTTATGCACGAATAAATTAATCTCATTAATTCATTTATTAAGAACTCAATTCGAAAAAATACGGAGGCCGTCTCGGTTGATAACTTGAGTTCTTTGACCTCGAACAATCCTTGCCCCCCAAAACTTTGTGTTTAGAAACCAATGTCTTCCACATCAATTCCTAGAATCCATTTAAGACGTGTGTGTGGGCACACATGAGACAAAACGGGTTACAATAAACACTGAATTTCCTCAAACACCAACGCATGCACGATGTGGAATTTTGGAGAAAAAAAAATTTCCTTCCTCTCTACTTGAGAATTTCGCCACTAATCCTATTAGGCTGAAAAATTGCTAAAAAAATTACTAGAGAGAAATTTCGCCACCTCTAAAATTAGGCAAAAAAAAGCATTCCGAAAATTGTCTCAAAAAATAGTATTTAGAGAGTAGAAGTCAAACTTCTAAAAGGAATCCAATCTCTATCTCTAAGATAAAGCTTGTTAATTATCTCCTATTTGAATTTGGAACAAAAAAATCCCTTCCCCTTATCCTTGGGTGGCCACACTAGTAGGGTCTATCCCTATGTGTGGCGCCTATTATAGATAAGGAAGGAAGATATTTTATCCTTTATCCAAAGAGTCCAATTTTAATTACGATTTCAAATTGAATTTAAGTCAAACTTAAATTAATTTCAATTCTAAATTGAACAACTTATCAAATAAGTTTAAATGGATAAATCTAGATGTGTTCAAATTCAAATTTAAATAATCACATTATTTAAATAATAATTAATTCTCAATTAATTATTTCGAAAGTGTTTAATTTTAGAATTCGTAATTCTCAAATTCCCATTTTGCCCTTTGTGTCCGGGTAGAATTACTAGGATGACCTTGGGGACTAATGGACCTATAATCCCGAGCTCCAATAGAATTAATAATCAATTAAACACTTTAATTAATTAATTAATTCTATTAATTCCAATAGTTACTCCACTATAAACTTGGAATTGCACTCTCGAAATTATAGATATAAATTACTTTAAACCTGTGAAGTGTCCATTTGATATAGTCATTGCATATAGATCAATCCTCCATAAATAATTTATAATTAGAGCCAGGTAGAATCCGTTAACCTCTCTACATATATATTTATCCTTGAGTACCATTGATTCTCTAATGGACGGTGATTCATAAAACACATTCATGAATCGGAGCTCCTCTTTGGTCCAAGTACCGAATCAACCCTCAAGAGAATTATTTATCTACTTCTTTCTCAAGAAGGAATGGATTCCATCTCGTATAATAACATTCCCAGCTACCTACTTCATCATGTCTCCAAAATACAAGGAATAGGATTCGGGGTCTCTAATCCGCATCGAGTAAATCAAAAAGACACAAATCCATAAATAGGAGTTTGTTAAGAACTCGTGATTAAGATCATTCTATATATGACCATCGGTAGACTCAATTAGAATTTCTATACTTAACGGAAATTATTAGAAATTCATATTGTGTCTATGTCCTTGTTCTACATAATCTCATTATGCTAAATACACTCATTCAATATCTCACCATATTAACGGTCACGGATAACACATTTTCCATTCTAAATGGGAATGACATGTATTAATAATGTTTTAATTAAAGATTCCAAACTTTAATTAAATTCATTATGAACATTGCTTTTTGATTATTATCCTTAAACATTATCCTCTCGTATATAACACTTATATACAATGTTTAAGGTTACATAAATAATCATGGAATTTTCATTGATATTCATAAAATATTCATAAATATATGCACATAAAATAATGAATAAACTCTTTTATTAAATAAATAATAAATGTCCTATTACATCTCATGCTTCTCGGACACCATTCCCAACAATCTCCCACTTGTCCTAAAGCAGGTGCACGATATGTCTCGGATCCACGAAACTTTCTAGGTGTCATGACCGATCTATGCTCGGAACAATTTCGGATCGGTTAAAATTTTCTAGAGTCAGGTTGCTTTCTTTTCTTTGCTTCACAAGCTGCTACACATTAACTCTTAATGATAAAATTAGCAATCACACTTTGCCAACAACCTTTCTTGTGATGACTCCTTCACCTAGTGTGAACTTGCACTCGGATGTTGACTCTCAAAATCCACGTATGACTCATAGTCAAAGTCTATGTATCCAGTGAAAGACAACTCTTTCACCGGACTACACTATCTTATAGTTTCTTTATTTTCCTTATATACTTAAGGATACACTACACGACCACTCAATGATCGAGATCTTGAGTTCAACCGACAACGACTAACTACTCCCCATCGAATATCATATATTCGGGGCTTGTAAAGAATAAGAACATCTTCTTTTCTTTCATTTGAAACATCTTGGTTTTGATCAAATCCATAAGACTTAATAGCCTCATCAAACCTGATATTCCATGATCTAGAAGTTTACTTCAATCCATAAATGGATCTCTCAGCTTTTGCAAACTTTCTCGCTCTAGGCCTTTCTCTATGTAACCCTCCGGGTGATCGATATAGATGGTTCCCTCAAGATAGCCATTCGAGAAAAGTTGTCTTGACATCCATCCGCCATATCTCATATTCAAAATATGTTGTTATGGCTAAGAGTATTCGGATGGACTTAAGCATGGCCTCCGGTGAGAGAGTTTCCTCATAGTCAACTCCCTCTTTATGGGTATAACCCTTAACCACTAGCCTTGCTTTATAAGTCTCTACTTTTCCATCCGCTTATCTTATTCTCTTGAAGATCCACTTGCATCCAATGCGTTTTACCCCTTTGGGTAGATCTACAAGTTGCCAGACTGAGTTAGAGTACATGGACTCTAGCTCAAGTTTCATAGATGCTTGCCACTTTTCCTTATCAAATTATCCATCGTAGCCTTAAAGGTCAACGGATCCTCCTTACCATCATCACATTGATTTATATGTGTTTCCTCGAAGATACCGGGTCGGGTAACTTGCTTACCCTCCCACTACAACGAGGTGCCACCGGAGTTTGATTAGGAATCGTGATCATTCTTAAGCGTTCCAACAACTCTTGTCGGTTGTGGTCCAATCTTATTGAAAGTAACTTTTGCAGAACCTTTTAGCTTCTAGGCTTGAAAACTATCATATAGTCATGCTCTAGAAACATGGCATTTGTCATACAATTACCTTTGATTCTTATGACTATATAAAATAATCATTCTTTTGTCCCCATTGCATATCCCACAAATATGCATATTTTCGATCTTGGTTCCAACTTCCCAGTCTATAGTTTCATCACATGAGCCGGACACCCCCATATGTGAATACGCTTCAAAACTGACTTTCGACCATTCCATAACTCAGGGGTGTCTTTGGTATAGACTTAGATGGTACTAGATTCAAAATATACATGGCAGTTCGTAGGGCATAATCCCGGAACAAAGTAGGAAGTGAAGAATAACTCAACATTGATCTTATCATGTCGAGCAAAGTCTCGATTTCTCATTTGGCTACACCATTCTCTTTGTGGTGTACCGGTGTAGTCAATTGGGGATACCACACTTTCTCCAATCAAGAAATCCACGAAACTCTTAGTCCGGTATTCATCCCTTAATCTAATTGAAGTGTCTTGATTGGTTTACCTAACTGTTTTTCAACTTTTGCTCAGAATTCTCTAAACTTTTTAAAAGTTTCAGCTTTCTGTTGCATTAGGTAAACATAACCATATCTTGAATAATCATCAATGAAAATGATGAAATATTCGTAACCTTCTTTCTCTTGGATGTTTAACGGTCCACATACATCCGAATGTATTAGGTGAAGAGGTTATGTGGCTCTTTCTCCTTTCGTCATGGAAGGCCCGTAGTCATTTTGCCTCCCAGACAAGATTCATAGGCTGGACGCTCACTAACTTTTAGTTCGCGTAAAGGACCATCCTTTACCAGTCTTTAAATCGTGTTTAGGCTAATATGACCAAGTCTAAGATGCCACATATATGTGTTATTTATCATGAGAGATCCTTTGCTCCTTATTCTTAAGTTTGGCAACTTTTGAACTTTTCAATATTTTTGCGATTGAGCGTGCATCGGTTTAAAGCGGTATAAACCATTTTCCAAATATCCGAACATATATCGAACCATTCCGAAAGATGTGGACTAGATTTTTATTTAAAAACAATTGTTCAAATAATTTGGAATTAGAAATCAAATTTTGTTTATGCTTGGAGGGAAATAAACATTGTTCACAACAAGGTATTTCCAAAATTGAAGTCTAACTTCTCCACTGCCCTTTTGCCAATATCCTCGCGGGTATTCCCACTTTCATCGTGTAGTCCCTGATGGCAAGTTCTTTGTAAGAACTAATATTTTGCAAAGAAAACGAAAACATGATTAGTTGTTCCCGAATCAACTATCCTGGACGAGGAATCACCCTCCACTAAAGATGTTTCTAGAATTAGTAAATCTTATTTACTTTGATTCATTTTCTTTGTTTAGGTGGAAACAATTTCCATTTAAGCGCTAAAACTTAATAAAGAAAACAAACATGATTAGTTATTCCTGAATCAACTATTTAGGATAAGGAATCATCCCTTTTACTAAACATGTTTTAAGTGTGGGGAATAGTGTCCTGAAAGCATGAGATGTAAAGGATATTTATTATTTATTTAATAAAATAGTTTATTCATCATTTTATGTGCATATATTTATGAATATTTTATGAATATCAAATAAAATTCCTTGATTATTTATGTAACCTTAAACATGGTATATAAGTGTTATATACAAGAGGATAATGTTTAAGGATAATAATCAAAAGTAATCTGTTCATAATGAATTTAATTAAAGTTTGGAATCTTTAATTAAAACATTATTAATACATGTCATTCCCATTTAGAATGGAGCGGTGTTATCCATAGACCAATTAATATGGCTAGATATTGAATGAGTGTATTTAGCATAATGAGATTATGTGGAACATGGACTTGAACACAATATGAATTTCTAATAATTTCCGTTAAGCATAGAAATTCTAATTGAGTCTACCGATGGTCATATATAGAATGATCTTAATCCCGAGTTCTTCTTGAGACTCCTATTTATGGATTTATGTCTTTTGATTTACTTTGCATGGATTCGAAACCTGAATCCTATTCCTTGTATTTTGGAGACATAATGAAATAGGTAGCTGGGAATGTTATTATACGAGATGGAATCCATTCCTTCTTGAGAAAGAAGCAGATAAATAATTCTCTTGAGTGTTGATTCGGTACTTGGATTAGTAAGAGCGCCGGTTCATGAATGTGTTTTATGAATCACTATCCATTAGAGAATCAATGGTACTCAAGGATAAAGATGTAATTAGAGAAGTTAACGGATTCTACCGACTCTAATTATGAATTATTTATGGAGGATCGATCTATATGCAATGACTATATCAAATGGACACTTCACGGTTTAGAAGTAATTAATGTCTATAATTCCGAGAGTGCAATTCCAAGTTTATAGTGGAGTAACTATTGGAATTAATAGAATTAATTAATTAATTAAAGTGTTTAATTAATTATTAATTTTATTGGAGCTCAGAATTATAGGTCCATTAGTCCCCGTCGTCCTTGTAATTCTACGAGACACAAAAGGGCAAAATGGGAATTTTAGAATTACGGAATTCTAAAATTAGATACTCGAAGAATAATTAATTGTGAATTAATTATTATTTAAATAATGAGATTATTTAAATTTGAATTTGAACATATCTAGATTTATCCATTTAAACTTATTTGATTAGTTGTTTAATTTAGAATTCAAATTAATTTAAGTTTGACTTAAATTCAATTTGAATCAATTAAAATTGGACCTCTTGGATAAAGGATAAAATATCTTCTCCTTCCCTATCTTATCTAGGCGCCACACACGGGGATAAACCCTAGTGTGTGGCCACCTAAGGGATAAGGGAAGGATTTTTGTTTCAAATTCAAAATTGGAGATAAGGATTTGATCCTATTTTGAAGTTTGACTTCTTCTCTTTAAATATGAGATAAATGAAAAATTGTGAGACAATTTTTGAAACACTTTTCAGCCCTAGAGAAAGTGTGTGGCGAAATTCTCATATAGCAAAGAGAGTGAAATATTTTTTCTCCAAAAATTCCACATCGTGCATGCGTTGGTGTTTGTGGAAATTTGAGTGTTTTAGAAACCGTTTTGTCTCACGCAGTGCCCACACACACGTCTATGTGGAATCAAGGAATTGACGTGGAAGACTTTGGTGTTCTAAACACAAGAGCTTGGATCTAGGGACTGTTCGTGATCAAAGAAAAACAAGATATCATCCGAGTCGGCTACAAGGTATTTTTCCGATTGATCCTTGAATCTTATAAATTAATGAGATTAATTTATTGGTGCATAAATTAATATAATCTATAGAGTATCTCAAAAGTTTTATGAAAATTTTTGTTATACACGATCCGCTATTCCGCCACAGTTTATTCCGCCGAATTCGATTCGGCAACCAACATTAAGAACTAGCAAATCATATTTGCTTGAGTTCCTTTCTTTATTTCGGTGAAACAATTTCTTTGTAAGAACTAAGACTTAATAAAGAAAACAAACATGAGTAGCAACTCCCGAATCTACTATCCAGGAATAAGGAATTACCCTTTTTTAATAAAAATGTTTTTAGAACTAGCAAATCATATTTGCTTGAGTTCCTTTCTTTATTTCGGTTGAAACGACTTTCCTTTTGTCTTTTACTTAGGCCCTTACAGTATTTAGCCAACCCTTTTGTTTTATGGATTTTCAGATACGGTATCTGATGACTGCATTATCTCATAAGCTGTCTCCATGCCTTCATACTTCTTGTGAATTACCACGCACAATCTTAGCTAACAGTTAGCTACTGTGTTTTCGTTAAGGATAGGAGGACAATCCTCCATTTGGGACAAACTTATATTCATCACATGAATGTAAGTCGTTTATGTTACTTTACCACTTCGCATAGTTTATCTCTAGTCAGTGTTTCAGTTTTGTATAGTGAGATTATAGGATTTGATATATTGCTGGAAATAAGTAGAATATTCATCTAATCAATTTATGTGCATGAATATCAAAACATGTAAATTTAGGCACAATTAAATATGATGCATGATGCACATGAAAAATACATAAATCATGTTTTAATTTTAGGTGCCAACGATAATCCAATTTACCACAAATAAAGTGTACCTTTGGGTAGTCAAATTATTTGCAAATTAAACCGAGACCCCTCTCAGTTAATAAATATAGTCAAAATATCTAATATTTTCATATTTATTAACTACCGTTATTTTAGTCAAAATATAACCAACAAACTTTGATTATATCTTTATGAGTGTTAAACCACCGTTTGGATCCCATAGACTTAACTCCGGATTGCTACCTTTGGGTAGTCAATTCAAAAATATATCCCAAATCCTATCTCTAGGAAGCCAACCTTGTTATTGATCCGCAAGAACACTCTCCTTTAGGAGTGGCTTATTCAATGTCGCCGCCAAAGCCCCTCTCCGGATCTCACGGTGTTGCGCTAACGGTGGAGACTAGTGGGTCGTATTGTCATAACACCCTCTCCCACTCAATATTTTGCAAATATGTATTTTGTTTGAAAAACATCTCATGATTTTCAAATCGAAAAATGAACAATTTATTTTTTTGGATATGTGAAATTCTAAAATTTAACTCTTAAATTTAATTTCACATATAACATTATTTTGCAAATCAATTTTGCAACTTAAATCAATTTAATCATATTAAATCGATTTTCAATAAGATGGTTCTTATTTTATTTTATTTTTCTAAAACACTTTTATAATAAATAAAATAAACAATAATGAATGCGCATGTATGCATGGCATGTTATAAAAACATATGAGTAGGCACATTATATCTACATGGCATGTTATGTGCATGGACATATATAATATATAATTATCAACATAAAATATAAATATATGCAATCAACTATTGAGATGGATTTGACCGGGTCCCATGGAAAATATAAATTACAACCAAAATCGAATAAATAAATAATTACAATAATTATTTTCTTCCGTTACATCAACGGGTCTTCGATTCTTGAATTCTTTATTCTTCGGCTTCATTCTTTGTCTCCGGGTTGGATTTCACCTTCCTTGGGATCCGAACTTTTCCGGCCCTTCGCACGCTTTTACGAGGGTTTGAAACCTTCGGGCCCGCTCGGGATCAAATCCCAAAAGCGGGCTGCAGCCTGGCCCTGTATTTGGTCGCCGCTGGCTGCGCTGGGCGCGTCTGGCGGCGCTGGGCTAGCGTCTGGCAGCGCCACTGGGTCGTGTTTCGGAACTTTTCGGGCGGTTTCGGGCATCTTCAAAAGCTTCAAACTTGATCTTCAAGGCCTCCTTTTGATTCAAAATCAAAACCCTAATTCTACCCAAAACCTAGAATTACAATAATTCTAATCCCAATTAAATTACAAATAATTTATCAACGAATGAATATAACCGATCCATGGAACCATATAATTAACGACCAAATCCATCATCCATACATTCATCATCATGAATCAAATATAAACATCCATAAATGCAAGTGCCTACCCATCACATACATACATAATTAAATATCACATATTTAATATTGTTTATCAAATAATCGGAGCATAAATTAATATAGTCTATAGACCGCCCGATACCAATTGTTGGTTCCCGAATCGAATTCGGATGCGGAAGTGCAGCGGAAAGGCGGATCGTGTATAACAAAAATTTTCATAAAACCTTTGAGATACTCTATAGATTATATTAATTTATGCATTAATAAATTAATCTCATTAATTTTTTTATTAAGAACTCAATTGAAAAATACCGGAGGCCGACTCGGTTGATAACTTGAGTTCTTTGACCTCGAACAATCCTTTCTCCAAAGCTTTGTGCTTAGAAAACCAATGTCTTCCACGTCAATTCCTAGAATCAACGAAGACGTGTGTGTGGGCACACATGAGACAAAACGGGTTACAATAAACACTCGAATTTCCTCAAACACCAACGCATGCACGATGTGGAATTTTTGGAGAAAAAAAAATTTTCCTTCCTCTCTACTTGAGAATTTCGGCCACTAATCCTATTGGGGCTGAAAAATTGCTTGAAAAATTACTAGAGAGAAATTTCGGCCACCTCTAAAATTAGGGCAAAAAAGCATTCCGAAAATTGTCTCAAAAAATAATATTTAGAGAGTAGAAGTCAAACTTCTAAAAGGAATCCAATCTCTATCTCTAAGATAAAGCTTGTTAATTATCTCCTATTTGAATTTGGAACAAAAAATCCCTTCCCCTTATCCTTAAGGTGGCCGGCCACACTAGTAGGGTCTATCCCTATGTGTGGCGCCTATTAAAGATAAGGAAGGAAGATATTTTATCCTTTATCCAGTTGTCCAATTTTAATTCTGATTCAAATTCGAATTTAAGTCAAACTTAAATTAATTTGCATTCTAAATTGAACAACTTATCAAATAAGTTTAAATGGATAAATCTAGATGTGTTCAAATTCAAATTTAAATAATCACATTATTTAAATAATAATTAATTCTCAAATTCCGTAATTCTAAAATTCCCATTTTGTCCTCTGTGTCTGGTAGAATTACTAGGACGACACGGGACTAATGGACCTATAATCCCGAGCTCCAATAGAATTAATAATCAATTAAACACTTTAATTAATTAATTAATTCTATTAATTCCAATAGTTACTCCACTATAAACTTGGAATTGCACTCCGAAATTATAGATATAAATTACTTCTAAACTGTGAAGTGTCCATTTGATATAGTCATTGCATATAGATCAATCCTCCATAAATAATTCATAATTAGAGCCAGGTAGAATCCGTTAACCTCTCTAATTATATCTTTATCCTTGAGTACCATTGATTCTCGAATGGACAGTGATTCATAAAGCACATTCATGAATCGGAGCTCCTACTGGTCCAAGTACCGAATCAACCCTCAAGAGAATTATTTATCTACTTCTTTCTCAAGAAGGAATGGATTCCATCTCGTATAATAACATTCCCAGCTACCTACTTCATCATGTCTCCAAAATACAAGGAATAGGATTCAGGGTCTCAGAATCTGTACCGAGTAAATCAAAAGACACAAATCCATAAATAAGAGTTTGTTAAGAACTCAGGATTAAGATCATTCTATATATGACCATCGGTAGACTCAATTAGAATTTCTATACTTAACGGAAATTATTAGAAATTCATATTGTGTCTATGTCTTTGTTCCATATAATCTCATTATGCGAAATACACTCATTCAATATCTCACCATATTAACAGTGCGGATAACACTGTTCCATTCTAAATGGGAATGACATGTATTAATAATGTTTTAATTAAAGATTCCAAACTTTAATTAAATTCATTATGAACATTGCTTTTTGATTATTGTCCTTAAACATTATCCTCTCGTATATAACACTTATATACAATGTTTAAAGTTACATAAATAATCATGGAATTTTCATTGATATTCATAAAATATTCATAAATATATGCACATAAAATAATGAATAAACTCTTTTATTAAATAAATAATAAATGTCCTATTACATCTCATGCTTCTAGGACACCATTCCCAACACATTTTGTTGACGAGGCATTGATAAGTTGCTCCAGCATTTTTGTGACCAAAGGGCATCACTTTGTAACAGTAGAGACCTCTATCAGTGACAAACACCATGTGCTCTTCGTCGTGGTCGAGCATTGGTATCTGGTTGTACCCAGAGTACGCGTCCATGAAGCTTAGTAATTCATGTCCCGTCGTAGCATCAACCAGCTGATCGATTCTGGGTAGTGGGAAGTTGTCCTTGGGACATGCTTTGTTCGTGTCAAGTCGACGCAAGTTTGTCACTCCCCGTTGGGCTTCATTACCAGCATGGGATTCGACACCCACTCGGGGTATAAGACTTCTCGGATGAAGTTATTTCTGATTAGCTTGTCGACCTCTTCCCGCAGGGCCTCGTATCGCTCAGCATTCATGGGTCGACACTTCTGCCTCTTGGGTGGACACTTCTCGTCGATGTTCAACCTATGACACATGATATCAGGGCTTATCCCTTTTATGTCTTCATGGGTCCAGGCGAACACATCGAGGCTTCCTCTGAGAAACTCGACCAGTCTTTCACGGGCCTGCGCCCCCAGCTCCAAGCCCACCTTTATGTTGGTTGCTGAATCGAATTCGGCGGCGGAAACGCAGCGGAATAGCGGATCGTGTATAACAAAAATTTTCATAAAACTTTTGAGATACTCTATAGATTATATTAATTTATGCACCAATAAATTAATCTCATTAATTTATAATATTCAATGATCAACCGAAAAAATACCTTGTAGCCGACTCGGATGATATCTTGATTTTCTTTGACCACGAACAGTCCTAGCTCCAAGCTTTTGTGTTTAGAACACCAAAGTCTTTCACGTCAATTCCTTGATTCCACGTAGACGTGTGTGTGGGCACACGTGAGACAAAACGGTTTCTAAAAAACACCAACGCATGCACGATGTGGAATTTTTGGAGAGAAAAATTTTCACTCTCTTTTTTGCTATATGAGAATTCCGGCCACCTCTAGGGAAACTAGGGCTGAAAGTGTTTCAAAAATTGTCTCACAATTTTTCATTTATCTCATATTTAAAGAGAAGAAGTCAAACTTCAAAATAGGATCAAATCCTTATCTCCAATTTTGAATTTGGAACAAAAAAATCCCTTCCCTTATCCCTTAGGGGGCGGCCACACACTAGGGTTTTATCCCTGTGTGTGGCGCCTAGATAAGATAGGGAAGGAAGATATTTTATCCATTATCCAATAGTCCAATTTTAATTCAGATTCAAATTCGAATTTAAGTCAAACTTAAATTAATTTGAATTCTAAATTAAACAACTTATCAAATAAGTTTAAATGGATAAATCTAGATATGTTCAAATTCAAATTTAAATAATCTCATTATTTAAATAATAATTAATTCAGAATTAATTATTCTTGAGTATTTAATTTTTAGAATTCGTAATTCTAAAATTCCCATTTTGCCCTTTTGTGTGCGGTAGAATTACAAGGACGACGCTGGGACTAATGGACCTATAATTCGAGCTCCAATAAAATTAATAATTAATTAAACACTTTAATTAATTAATTAATTCTATTAATTCCAATAGTTACTCCACTATAAACTTGGAATTGCACTCTCGGAATTATAGACATTAATTACTTCTAAACTGTGAAGTGTCCATTTGATATAGTCATTGCATATAGATCGATCCTCCATAAATAATTCATAATTAGAGTCGTAGAATCCGTTAACCTCTCTAATTACATCTTTATCCTTGAGTACCATTGATTCTCTAATGGATAGTGATTCATAAAACACATTCATGAACCGAGCGCTCTAACTAATCCAAGTACCGAATCAACACTCATGAGAATTATTTATCTCGCTTCTTTCTCAAGAAGGAATGGATTCCATCTCGTATAATAACATTCCAGCTACCTATTTCATTATGTCTCCAAAATACAAGGAATAGGATTCAGGGTTTGGAATCCGTGCATCGAGTAAATCAAAAGACATAAATCCATAAATAGGAGTTTGTTAAGAACTCAGGATTAAGATCATTCTATATATGACCATCAAGAGACTCAATTAGAATTTCTATGCTTAACGGAAATTATTAGAAATTCATATTGTGTCTCAAGGTCCATGTTCCATATAATCTCATTATGCGAAATACACTCATTCAATATCTCTTAATATTAACGGTCACGGATAACACCGTTCCATTCTAAATGGGAATGACATGTATTAATAATGTTTTAATTAAAGATTCCGAACTTTAATTAAATTCATTATGAACGATTATTTTTGATTATTATCCTTAAACATTATCCTCTTGTATATAACACTTATATACAATGTTTAAGGTTACATAAATAATCAAGGAATTTTATTTGATATTCATAAAATATTCATAAATATATGCACATAAAATGATGAATAAACTATTTTATTAAATAAATAATAAATATCCTTTTACATCTCATGCTTTCAGGACACTATTCCCAACACTTTAGTGTTCTCATCAGCTCTCTTTCATCGATGGGGACCTCAATTAATTCTTCAACCGATCCCGTTCCGGTCTCTTCTTCTGGGTGCCTTGGATATCGAGGCCTTCAACTTTGGTCTTCACCATCCTCGCCTCTCTCTGCACTGTGTTGGCTCGGCGTAGTGGCGGACCGTCTCCGAGCACGTAAGCCTCAACTCGTCATTGGTTTCCTCGGGCACTTCCAATCCCGTTCGAGTCGAGAACTTATTGATCTGGTGGTAAATGGATGATGTGCCCACAAGACCTCAACATCAGCGCCCCTATGACCGCATTGTATTGGTCGCCTCCCTTTACCATCAGAAAACTTTGACATGATAGTCGAGGTGTGTGGTCGGTCTCAAATGGTCATGGGCAGCTCTATTGCCCCTTTTGGAATGATATTGTCCCCTGTAAAGCCGTACAGAGGCTGTGCGCTGTTTTACAGCCTTGCACGGGGGATCCTTATCTTGTTGAGGCAGTTAGAGTATAAGATCTCCACCGAACTGCCATTGTCGACCAGGATGTGGCAAACCGTGTGGTTACTGATCATGGCATCGATGACTAAAGCGTCACTCTGGGGGGAAATGTACCCCACTCAAGGCCAGCCTTTGAGAAGGTGATTCCAACTCAGATCGCAGACCGCTTGGCCTTTTTGCGTCCGGAGACGCTCATGGTCCTTCGACTGAACTTTTCTTTTGCGCCTTGCGCGTGCATTCTTCTGCGCGCGCAAGCAGAGGTGCCGCCGCCGAGGTATGGCCCCCAAAGATCGTTCTTATAATGTCGACGGTTCGGGTGGATTGTCGTGCCTCTGCTCTTCTCGTCGGTCATTGTTTCCTCAGTTGTTGTTGTTCCAATGGTCGGCTCGGTACTCGTTGAGCCTCCTTCCGAGATCAATGTTTTCGACCTCGTCCCAGGGTCATAGTATTCGTGTGGTGTGCTCTCGTATGAAACCGCACATGCTTTTTTTGGTTTCTCCGTCTTTGGGTTGGACTTCAAGGCGGTAGTCGACCAAAGATCTGGAGGTGATTGATCTCGTGATAGGCGTCTTTGATCCCCATAGTCAAGGGGTATAGTCGTCATCTTGCAATTGGCGACTTGGGTCGCTTATTTTCTCCTTGGGTCCTCGAGGGTTGCCGCCTGTTGCTTAGAGCGGGTTGTACCTACCTTTCGGCTTGCACTGAGGGTGACCTCGACAGCTTCTTCTGTTGTTTTGATTCCTACTTTGCCCTACCTCTTCCTTGGCAGGAGTTGCTGCCTTGCTCTTCAAGGCCATCTTAGCCTCCTCGGCGTTGATGAATCCCTGTGCCCTTGTTAGGAATTCCTGGTAGGTATGGGGTGGTCTCCGGTCAAGGTCTATGCTGTAGGGGATAACCTTTTTCATGCTTGACAGCGCCCCCATCACGGCCACCTCCTCGGTGGTGGAGACCTATTCCCCAAACTGGGCTATCCAATCCTTCAGGGACTCATTAGGTGCCTGGTACACCCTTGAGAGGTTTTATTTATGTGGGATGTATTTTTTGACACCTATGAACTGATTCAAAAAGGTGTTCTTCAAATCATATTGGTGATGGAGTTTGGTTTCAAGGATCTGAACCATCTCCTGGCGGAATCGGAAAGGTGATTCTTGAATGCTCGGCACATGACCTCCTCGGGATATCCATGCAGGACCATATGCCCTGTGTACACCTCCAAGTGGTCATCCGAGTCACTCCTTCCATCATATAGCGGAATGGGGGTGCGATTTATACTTGTCTAGCAGCGGCACCCGGATAATATTTTCTGTGAACGGGTGGTCATGGGATGTGTACATCTTGGCGTTGACATTGACCGCCTTGGCTACCTTTCCCACAACTTGCTTGAAGTGTTTTAATCGACTCCCAATCTACTTTTCAAGCATGGCCATCTTCTCGGCTAGAGCCTTGTTATTCGTTGCGAGCTCTTCCTCTCTCGCCAGCTGCACGGCTTTCCCATGTCGAGCGTCGAGCTCATCCTAAGGTCTCCGCCATGTACAGACGAAGATCCCACGGGGACATCATTCCTCCTATTCGCGTCCTGTTTCGGTCGAGGGGGCGCATCCCTGTTATTCACAGCTTGCACCGTAGCCTTCTCCCGCGTTCTCCTCCGTGCCGCCTGTTGTCTGCTCCCTACAGACCTGTTCGACTTGGTCGGACATGGATTGTTGGCTCTACTATCACCGACTTCCTCGGCGTCACTGCGTTGGTCACCAATCTCTTGGTTCCCAACGACAGCATTCACTGGGTTCATCGGTGCGTCCTCCAACAGCGGCATCGAGTTTTGCCCCTGATCCCGCCCAGCAAGGGCCGTAGCCATCCTTTCTATGGCTGCGGCCAGTGTTTCGACCTGCTTTTGAAGCTGGTCAATACGGTCTGGGGGATTTACAGCAGCCTGTGGGAGTGGATTCGTTGAGGTCCCTGCAGCGGTGAGATTTTGGCTTGCCTGGCTCCTGTGGTTGGCCGTCAGCATGCGAGCATTCCTGGGAGGCATAGTTGCTGTTTATTTTTTGTTAAAAACTGGATTAGATTTCGGAGGTTCCAGCCCTCCTTCTAGCATCAATTGTTGACGGTGTTTTTCTGACAACTCGTGATTATCTCTCCAAAAACACTCGCAGTGACTCTCATGGTTTAATTAAGGATTAAGACTAAAAAATAATGTAAAGGAGACAGTGATTTTATAGTGGTTCGGCAATAACTCTTTGCCTAATCCACTTGTGAATGCCCTAATATCTTCTCAGATTACAAACTCTCTTAGAGTAATGAAATGGTGTCTAACCCTTTTCTGGGTTTTCTTGGCTCTATTTATAGGCCTTTACAAGTGGTTATCCCTTCTCCGTTCCCAAGGTGGAAGCCATCTTCTGTCCCTCGATTTACGGGAGGGTAGGTGAGTTTTCATGATGACAACCTCAGGAAATGAGGCTGATCCCTCTCATCTGCCGCCTAATTTCCTGACTTCTGCAGTGGCAGTTGGATCATTACTTCCTTCCCCGAGTTGACAAGACTGTTGGTGGATCTGACTGACAGCGCTGCCTCGACGCAATGGCCTTCAGAAGTCGAGCCATCGCGCTCGACACCTCTCACCATGTATGTGCTCTCGATGTAAAGGACACCTTAGCTACAGCTGTTCCCTCAACGCCGGCGCCTGTCGTTCGAGAGAGTGGTCGATATCTCGACCATGGTGTAACACTATCATATTACTGATTTTTTCTTGCTGAAATTTAAATATTGCTTCTCATTAGACATGAAACTATCACAATCATATCGAGGCTTAATTTTGTTATTTTCGTCTAAAATGATAATTGGTATAAGTCAAATTGCAGGTATTTGCATAAAGAAGAAATAGACCGAGAAAGAAAGAGGTAGAAGAAGAGTGTTATGGAGAGGCTGTGACTCATATTTTTAGTATAAATTTAGTGTCTTAAATGATCATATCAGTCATTTAAAAAATTTAAATGCTGAGTACATCAAATTATATGTCATAATGTGATTAGTTAAACACTGTGGCATTATTAAAATTTAAATAGGACATAGCATTTTTATTCTTCAACTACGCTTGTACATGGTTCAGTTCGGTCCAATTTTCATCGATTTTGACAGCCGAATCAAAGTTTCAATTTTCTGCAGAAATAAAACAGAAACCGACCAAGACCAACAATGAAAACTACCGAAAACCGCATCAAGAAGCATTGATCGAGTCGGTTTTGGATTGTAACACAGAAAATGTAGAAAAAAAAAAAGAGATGCTGAAATGCCAGAAAAAGAGTTGCATAAATTGCAGACACATGATTCTTTTTTTTTTTTTTTTTTTTTTTATAATGATAATTGAACGAGAATAAAACTACGTATATACTATTTTTTAACCATTTGACCTACAGTACAAATAAAAATCTAAAATTTTTTAAAATCAATGCTATTTTAAACAATATGAAAAATTATTTAACTCCATACAAAAATCATTTGTATCAGAAATTATTTATTTTATTTTTCAAGTCGAATAGTTATTTCAATTGGGACAGTTTTCTTGTTCAACCCTATAATATACCATTGTACTTTCATCAAACGTCCAACACCAGCTCCCCTCCCGTTAGGAAAAGACCGCCCTATCAATAAAATGTCTCATAGTATATAATCTATATAGAAAAAGGCGGTTTAGGAAGTTTCAAATCTCCATCACTCTGTTTTGATTGAGAGCCATGGATCATATATCTTCCTCTTTTTTTTTTTACCGGTATAAATATCTTCCATGTTATATTCCTTCTAAAAGATCTTTTCTTTCTTAATCCTTTAAACCCATAAAACATCTAAATTCCTTTGCATAAATGCCTTTGAATGGGGACAACAAATCGACGCATATATTAAAATGGAGATACCAAGCAGTGAGGGAATACTGCACCAGCTGCAGTAGTAGCATCCATGGACAACATTGTGCAACGTCAGCAACACGATTGATCTCTAGTGTGCCACGTAATGAGCAACTAGAAACATTCCTTTGTGATTACAAATTGTAGGTTTATAACGTATTCAAGACCCACCAAAAAAAATAAAAATAAAATAAAGTTTTACCTTTTGGCTTCTTCACTTTTGCCACAGAAAGTGCTCATGAAAGCAAAAAGTTATTATCAGTTCCCAATTATATTGACCTTTTCATTTTTGTTGAATACCCACAAAAATAAAAAATAAAAATAAAAATAAAAAATACTCGTTAAAATGAATTATTTATTTTTATTAATATTCTTTAATTAAAAATATATTAAAAAATATTAATTAAGAGTAAAAGTTAAAAATTTTAAACCAATGGATGAGTTCATATTTTTGTCCTATCAAACCCAAATACATTCAACTCAGATTCTCAATTAGGCAATTCTGGTTCGAACTTGCCAAGCTAAAAAATTCAGTCCACATGACAATAATTGATAGTGAAATAATGTACTTTGGTGGGTAAAATTTATTACTTTTTTGGCTGCACCAATTTACTCAGAAAAAAAGTATTTATTTGTTCAAATTCTCTTTCAACTCCATAATTGGAAGAAAAGTGGGTCTCAAGGCTCAACCTTTGGCACAAAGAAAAAGACAAGCACTAAAGTAATGAGAAAAAAAAAATGTCTTTTCTTGGTTTGTTAGCATCAAAATTATAATACTTGACATGCGAAGAAGAATAGAGATTTTTTTCCCTCTCTTTCCAAAAGATATCAGTTTCGACGTTCGACTTCTGAGTCGTTACCTTTTGTGAAAAGCAAATAAAAAGCAAGCCTGATGTCATTTTCTTGCATAATCTTCCCTTTGAAGTCTTGATTTCACACCCAACCCAACCAATCGTTCCTTCTCTTTCAAATCTTTTGGCACAATTATCACCAAAATAAACAAGTTAAAAGTTCATTTAGTTTATGGATTAGAATTATGTGATTAGAATTATTTTTAATTTACGTGTATTTTTTAATAGCGAATCATTTAATCATAATTTGCATCAAAAATCAAATCTCTCTACCAAATATCACATAATAAACCCTCATTTCAACTTGGTATTTAACTTATTAGGTGACAGAGAAAGGTACTTGTTATTTAACTACATCATATTTATTTTAGGAAAAAAATTAAAGGAATTAAAACTTAGAGATTTTTGCTATGATTGCTTGGGGTTTAAAGGTGCTAGTATTAGTTTTGCGGTTGAATATATAGACACGTATGTTTTCTGGTGCTGCTGTATATTATTTTCCTTCTGTATTTCTACTTTAGTGGAGGCAATTCACAAAATCTATACATTAATAGATATTCTCCAGCAAGAAATATCTTGTAACACATATGACTTTGGGTTTTGGTTGGTTATTCCTTTATTATTATTTTTTTATAATTCCTTGGGAAATTGTAGAGAATAGGCCAATTTAAAAACCTTAAGGAAGTATATAGGCCATTTTTTAGTTGTAAAAATTAATAGGCCATTATTTTTGAATTTCCAAATTTACCCTTTTTTCCGTTGTTTCTTTCGATCGTCTCTGTCTTTCTCTCTCTGTCGTAAATCTATTTCTCTCTCTAACTTCTCGCAGCTCTCTCTCTCTCTCGTAACTGCGCTCTGATTTTATTGCTTGTCGGTGGATTGTCGGTGGATCATCCGTTTTCCATTTGCTCGTCGGTGAATCATCGGTGGATCAACAGGTTCGTCGGTCGGTAGTTCTTGTTCTCGTTTGGATTTTGAGCAGCTGTTCCGGTGATTTACCAGGTTTCTAGTTTTATTTTTCTTGTATTTTTTTTTCATATTTTGCATGTTTTGGTTTGCTTTCTTTCTTTGTCTGTTAATCCTTTGTTTTTGGTTGTTTTCTAGTCAATTTTTTACGGAATAACATGTTTTAGCATTCTTCATTTCTAGTTTTGCATATTTTGTTTTTATATTTTGCATATTTTGGTTTATTTCACGTTTTGCATTTTTTCGGTTTGTTTTTAATTTGTTTCAGTCATGATAGCTTTTTGTTATAACTTGCCGGTTATGGAACATAAATTGACGAGTTATGGTCCATAATTGAGAGGTTTTTCTATATAACTTGTCCGTTTATGCACTTTAACGTGACAGTATTCCTGCAATATGTTTGTAGGCATGCAATCTATTTCAGTCATTGTTGCTTATAGGGAAAATGGAGTCTAGAAAACCAGTATACAAATTTTGGATTTCAATCAATTTTTATTCCAGAGGATGCTTCTTTGAAGTTTTTATAGGAGTGTTTATGTGAGGAGCTGAATCTTGAGTTGTTTGGGTTTAATGCTGGTGTTCATTCTTTATTACTTTTTGTGGGAAGGAAGTTGAAGGACCCAATTGAAATTGTTTCGGACCTAAAGAGGGATGATGATGTTAAGTTGTTTTTAAACTTGGTTCGACACAGTAAGGAAGCTCTTGGATACCCGTTGGTAATAGATTTTGTTAGTAGCTCCATTAGTGTAGTGGGATCTATTTCTTCTTCATCTTGTTTTATGAGTTCAAGAGATGAGGCGTCATCTTCTAATGTTGATGGTTCCGTTTGTCAATTTGAAGATGATATTGATGTTGCGATGAATAATTTTTTGATTGAAGATTTGGATATTTCAAAGTTACCTATGTCGTTTGATTTGAATGTCGGCAATCAATTCATGAGCAAGTCGGTTCTCAAGAAATTCATGCATGTAATTGCTATTAGGAGGCATTTTGAATTTAAATCCGAAAGATCTAATAATTCATTTTATGTTTTGGTTTGTAAAAATAAGAGTTGTACTTGGACGATGCGTGCTGCTAAGGTTTCAAATGGTAATGTTTGGGCAGTGAAGAAGTATATTAAGGAACATACTTGTTCGCTTGATGTTGCTAGTGCTGAGCATCGTCAAGCAAATAATCGTGTTGTTTCGGAGTTTTTAAAGGGCGATTTTAGCATTAGGCTTGCAGACCGTTTATGTCCTAATGATTTGAGGTCTATAATGCATGGTAAACATGGTGTTGAGATTAGTCACTACAAAGCACGAATGGCTCGCTGATATGCATTAGCATCAATGAGAGGAAGTGCAGTGGAGTCCTATGCATCCATTCCTTTTCTGTGCAATGTTTTCAAGGAGAAAAATCCAATTGATTTTTTTTTTATGTGTTATGCTTATGGTTTTGTTTGTCTTAATGTTTTGAAGGAGAAAAGTTCAAGTTATGGTATAATTTGTTAGGTTATTCCCATATCTTGACAGGTTATATTCCATAATTTATGTTATAGATAAGTTTTACAGGTTTTTTGTTATAATTTGTCCGGTTATGGAGCATAACTTGACAGGTTATGGATCATAACTTAACAGGTTATGGAGCATAACTTGACAGGTTATAGATCATAATTGAAAATTTTTATGTGTTATGCTTATGCTTTTGTTTGTCTTAATGTTTTGAAGGAGTAAAATCCAGGTTATGGTATAATTTGTCAGGTTATTCCCATAACATGACATGTTATAGTCCATAACTTATGTCATCAGATAAGTTGACAGATTTTTTGTTATAATTTGTCCGGTTATGGAGCATAACTTGACAAGTTATGGATCATAACTTGACAGGTTATGGAGCATAACTTGACAGGTTATGGATCATAACTTGATAGGTTATGGATCATAATTGACAGTTTTTTTTTTTGTTTTTTCTTTGTAGGATCGTGACTTCTTATGAGCTTGACAATAATGGGCGGTTCAAGTATTTTTTTTTGTGCTTGGGGGCTTCTATTCATGTTTGGCGCCATTGTAGGCCTGTGATCTCAGTTGATGGCACTTTTTTGAAGAATGAGTTTTTTGGGACCTTGCTTTTATCTGCAGTTTTAGATGCTGATAATCATATTTTTCTGCTTGGTTTTGCAATTGTTGATTCGGAGAATGACTCCTCATGGGAATGGTTTTTTGAAAGGCTTAAGGAGGCCATCGGAACTCGTGAAGAGCTTGTTTTTGTTTCTGACCGAAAGAGTAGTATCCCTAAAGCAGTTGAGAAGGTATTTCCGGATGCATCGCATGGATTTTGTATGCAGCATTTACTTAGAAATTTGAATTCAAATTTTAAAGGTGTAAATGTGGATTCTATATTCTATCGTTGTGCCAAGGCATACCATAAGGAAGAATTTGGTTACTTCATGCGTCAATTGGAGGCAGTGCGACTAGCTATTCAAAATTATTTGTTGCAAGTAGGGGTTGAAAAGTGGGCACGTGCTCACTTTGAGAGGAAGAGATATGATGTTATGACGACTAATATTTCTGAGTCGTTGAATAATGTCTTAGTGAATGCTAGGGAGTATCCTATTGAAGCTTTAATTGAGCATTTCATATCCCTCTTGCAAAGATGGTTTTATGAGCGTCGAAATAAGGCATATCAAACTTTTACATACTTGACTAAACATGCAACTAAATGCCTTCATGATAGGGAAAAGATTGCATATTGCTTATGTGTAAGTCGCTTTTCTTTCAAGTATTTACTTTTTTTATGTTTTCCATTTTTTTTTTTGTTGTTTCATTTTTTTTGTTATGTTTTTGATGTGATCTTTCTTGTGATTCTTTTAGTCTACTCTTTTCTTTTTGTTATGTTTTCAGGTTCAACCCATGGATATCAATAAGTATTATGTTGTTGATGGTTTAGTTGGTGAGATGGTTGACTTGGTGGCAAGAACATATAGTTGTCTTGTTTGGCAAGCTGATGAATTTCCATGTCCACACGCTATTGCATCGATTTGGAAAAGAAATCTTGATCCAACACATTTAATTTACTTCATACTATTACATTAACAATGCATTCAAAGCAACATATGATGGTGTAATCTATCCTATTACTAATAGATCAAATTGGCAAATTTTAGAGGGTAGTGAGGTGGAGGTTGTTCTTCCTCCAGAGTTTAAACGTGGTGCTGGGAGGCCAAGGAAGCAAAGAATTCTTTTTAGTGGAGAACGAGAGAAGCAATCTGTGAAGTGTAGTTGATGCAAGCAAGTTGGCCACAATAGGAGGACATGTTCAAACCCCACATTTGTTGATATGAACTGATCATCATGGTCTAAGTTGATTTTTTGTCATTATGTTCTAAGTTGGAATTGAATTATTTGAAGGAAAAATATTCAAATTTTTCTAATAATAAAAGAAATCCTTGCATTTGATAGTTGAAAAAAAACTGTGATTTATGAATTTTTTATTCGGTTTTATTTTACTCGGTTTTTTACTCGATTTTGTGCATAACTCGTAAGTTATGGAATTTATGACGTGATGATAACAAGGTTCCAAATCCCCCAAAAATGAATTTTATGACGCCAATAGATTCCATTGAGTGCGACTTGGATGATTATATGGATTAACTTGTTGGTTTTTAAGATTTGTGTTTCATTTCTAGTTTTGGTACAAATTATATTGGTTTTTAATTTTAATTAGTAAACAAGTTTCAAGTTATTTTGCATATTTCTTGTCTGGTTATGACAAGTTATTGACCTAATTCAGAGTTTTTGTCAACAACTTGTACAGTTATACACCATAAGTTGACTGTTTATGGTTAAAAAAATTTCATAACTCGTCCAGATATGTATCATAATTTGGCTGGTTATGGTACAAATTTGCCATGTTTTTATATAACTCGTCCAGTTATGTAGCATAACTTGTCCGGTTATGCAACATAACTTGTCTGGTTATGCTCAATAACTTCTCAATTTTGACATGTTTTTATATAACTTTCTTGGTTATGCAGCATAACTTGCCCGGTTATGCAGCATAACTTGTCCGGTTATGCTGAATAACTTGTCCAGTTATATTTAAAACCGTAGCCCAGATATTTTTTTACTTGGTTTTTGTGCATATATTTGTGCTCTCTGTTTTCTCTCTCTAAGACGGTTTTTTGTTTCCAAGCTTTCTTTCTTTCCACCGGCGATCTCCTGCGATTTTTTAGGTTTTTGTTTCCCTTTGTCTTCGGCGATCTGTCTTTCTTCCCT
Source organism: Morus alba (assembly GCA_012066045.3). Taxonomy (NCBI): domain Eukaryota; kingdom Viridiplantae; phylum Streptophyta; class Magnoliopsida; order Rosales; family Moraceae; genus Morus; species Morus alba. Next base: position 36,264,459 of record CP050224.2, read on the forward strand.
TCGTCCGTGTACCGCAATTTTTGTCTCCTCGCTCTGCAACTCTCTCTATCATCCCTGATAGTGTGCATTTTCTGACAGTATTTTTTTTTTGTACGAGTTTTTTTTCGCGTTCCTTTGATTTTTTTTTCAATTTTTCTTTCTCTAATCTTGTGCTTTCTATATATTACAAATTTTGTGATTTCAATCCTTGATAGTGTTCGATTTTGTGATTTCTATTTAACTTTTTCTAATCTTGTTTAAGATATGGCGAAAACACAAAGCAAGAGGAAGAGCAATGCTTCTGTTTCTAGTCCGAGTAAACGCTCCAATATTATGAACAAGGAAAATATTCAGAAGAAAAAAAGTTCTGAAGAAGTTGCTCCTCCTTCTCCCACTCATAACACTCTGGAGGTATTTTGATTTGTTTTTTCAACTTAGTTTATAGATTTTTAAAGTTAGGATATGGAATATATATATATATATATATATATATTTGTGTGTGTGTGTGTGTGTTTTGATTGTGTATTTTTAGGTTTATCCTCATATTTTTTTTCTTCTATTTTTTTTTTTTTTTTTACGTTGTTGGAACTATCGCATTAATCTTGACAAGAGATTTCGAGGTCAGGTTAATATATCATCCTCTTTTGCTATTATAGAGGAATTAAACAAAAAGTTCTCTGAAAGTCAGAAAGATCTGTTTAGAAGAACAATTTTTTTTCAGTTTTTGGATTTGGTGAAGTACAGTAACCAGTGTCAGCTGATACACGAGTTACTATTCCATGTGGTTCATCATCCAAACACAAATGAGCTGTGGTTCAAGTTTTGTGATTCTTTTGCTAAGTTTTCTGTTGAGGAGTTTGCATTAATTTCCGGTTTAAAGTGCACAGGAGATGCAAACTTCTCAAGTTATGTAAATTCATCTGATTTTTCTAGGCGTAAAAAATATTTTAAGGATCATTGTAAAGGGCTTGTAAAGAGGGCTACTATTAAGAACTGTTTTGAGTCTGTTCATTTTGATAGTGATGATGAAGCTGTCAAAATGGGTTTGTTATATTTTATGTCACCTTTTCTTTTAGCTAAGCCCAAGGGCGTGGGGGTTAATGATGATTTGATTCAAATTGTTGATAGCCCTAATTTTAACGATTTTTCTTGGGGTAAATTGTCTTTTAATTTACTTTTTGCAAGTTTAAAATCTGGTATTGAGACTTTGTTGTACAAGCACGATGAGAAGGTTCTAATTCGAAATGAGAAGAGGCATATAGATGGATATAAGATCAACGGTTTGGCCTTTGCTCTTCAAGTTTGGGCTTATGAATGTTTACCACACCTTGGTGGTATTTGTGCATTGAAAAAGTTTATTGATGAGCCCATTCCGCGAATTTTCAAATGGTCAACGGACGAAAATTATTCGAAGAAGCCATTTGATGTGTTGAATAGCAAAAATGGCCAGGTTAGACTTCTGTCTTGGTAGTTTTTTTATAGTAAATTTTCATGTTTAATGTTTTTATTAATATCTTTTGCTTATTTTATGTTTTAATGTTTTTATTTTTTATTTTCAGTTCTCTTGTTTTTCAATGGAACCAATTGAATCAGAGCATCTCTACAATTATCTTGATGGTTTTTTTCAGAAGTCGGCAACGGATGTTCCGGCTTCTAGTGGCTGTGATTTGAAGGAGGATGATAAAGATTTTGAAATTGTCCCTCCTCCTCCATTTATCCCTCCAAAAAATCAGGTTTGTTTAGTTTTGTTTTTGTCCATTTTTCAATTTTTACAATTGGAACTGTAAGGTTGTTTTTTGAAAATCAAGTTATGTGAAAATCAGGTTTGTTTTGACATGTTATCCTCCATAAATTCATAGGTTATGGTCCATTAACTTGTCCGGTTATGTACCATAACCTAACAAGTTATTGTCCTAATTCAGCATTTTTGTCCAAAATTCATAGTTATTGTGCAGCATAACTTGCCCGGTTATGCAGCATAACTTGTCAATTTTGACATGTTTTTATATAACTTTTTTGGTTATGCAGAATAACTTGTCCAGTTATGCAGCATAACTTGTCAAATTTGACATGTTTTGTTATAAATTTTTTCATAACTCGTCCGGATATGTATCATAATTTGACGGGTTATGGTGCAAATTTGACATGTTTTTATATAACTCGTCCACTTATGCAGCATAACTTGTCCAGTTATGCTCAATAACTTGCCAATTTTGACATGTTTTTATATAACTTTTTTGGTTATGCAGAATAACCTGTCCAGTTATGCAGCATAACTTGTCCGGTTATGCAGCATAACTTGTCCGGTTATGCTGAATAACTTGTCAATTTTGACATGTTTTTATATAACTTTTTGACATGCAGCATAACGTCTCTGGTTATGCACCATAACTTAACGGGTTTTTCACATAACTTGATTGGTTATGTTTCATAGCTTGATGTGTTGTGTTTGTCATTATGATTTGACTTTTTTCGTTTTGTTATCTTTTTGCATTTTTTTAGGGTGCTTTTGATAATTCTGAAGTTTTGGCGCGCATTGCTTCCTTGGAGGCAAAAACTGATAGTTTGGTTGTTGAAATTTCTTCTCTTCGAAGAGATTTTAAAGAACAAATTTTTTCTGTGGTTCAATTGCTTGGTGAAAAGTTTGAAAATGCTTTTTCTCTAAGAAGAAGAAGCAAATGGAGGAAGAACAAGCATTTGAAGGAAAAATGGAAGAAGAAGATGTTGAAGAAATAAAGGAAGAAGTAATTGAAGAAGCAGTTGAAGAGAAAGAAGATGACAAAGTGGATGTTTCTTCTGAAAAAATTGAAGAAACAATTGCTTCAGTTTTGAGGGGTCTTGTTGATGATGCTGCCCAGGAAGGTGATAAATGTACTGATCAAAGGATTGTTTTGTATGATGAGGCAGCAGCATCACAAGAACCTATTAAATGTATAGATGAACGATTTTTTTTTGTCCATTCTCTGAAATTGTTGATAGTGATGTATCAGAGGAGGATAAGGCAAGATTCCTATCATGGTATAAGAGTAATATGATCTCAAAAAAAGCGTGGGGACCGGCTAGGGATGCACATATGATAAAGCCTCCTTTTGATTTTAAGTTGACCCCGTTGATTCAAAACATTGGTTTCATACTTTATGGACATCAAAGTGGTGGCTAAATGACTCGGTAAGATTCTTCCTTTTTTTTCTTCTTTTTAAATTTTATGCATTTTTTTTTTTTTTGTAACAAATCTGATATTTTTTTTTTATTTTGTTTTGATAGCATGTTAATGTAGCCACATATTATTTGTGGAAGAAGATAGTGTGTTACAAAAACAGGCCATACATTAGGTGTTTGGTTTTGGACTCACATTTTTTCATGAGAATTAATAGCTTATGGTGCTCTAAAAACCAAAGGGATTTTGATTGGTCTTGTTTTGATTTCTCTTCACATGGTGCTCTTCAAGATTATGTGTTGGGAGATTATTTATTTTGTAGCTTGCCTTTTTGTGAGGTGGAGATTCTTCTTGTACCTATTTTTCTTGAGCGTAGGGAGCATTGGATTTTAGGTTACGTAGAGTTCAAAGATCATTGTATTAGGTTATATGATTCTCTTTTTTCAAAGAGGATAGAAAAGCAAGTCTGTGCTTCTGTGTAATCTTTGGCAGTCATTCTTCCCCACTTGCTGGAATCTGTTGGCTACTTTGAGTCTCATACAAAAAAGTATTTCACAAGTCAATTTGATCATCTTGAACCTTTTGAGATCATATTTGACGATTGTCCAAGACAAGAGAACGGGTTAGTTTTTTTTTTTTTTCTCTTTAAATGTTTTGTTATTTTCCCTTTACGTCATTCATGTTTGCATTTATATTTGTTGTTTCTAATTGTTAGATTTTTGGTGGTTGTTTTTTGTAGTGGTGATTGTGGAATTTTTATGCTCAAGATGGCTGAGATATTAATGGAAGCCGGATCTGATGATTGTTTGAGAAAAGAAGGGGCTGGAACATTGTTCCGCAAGAAGATGGCAGTTGAGTTGTACAAGCATGGCTTGCGGAAGCAGCAATTGGGATGTGAAAGTGATGATAACAGGGTTCCAAATCCCCCAAAAATGAATTTTATGACGCCAATAGATTCCATTGAGACTTGGATGATTATATGGATTAACTTGTTGGTTTTCAGATTCATGTTTTATTTCTAGTTTTGGTACAGATTATATTGGTTTTTAATTTTAATTAGTAAACAAGTTTCAAGTTATATTGCATATTTCTTATCTGGTTATGACAAGTTATTGACCTAATTCAGAGTTTTTGTCCACAACTTATACCGTTAGACACCATAAGTTAACTGTTTATGGTTAAAATTCTTTTATAACTCGTCCGGATATGTATTATAATTTGGCTGGTTATGGTGCAAATTAGACATGTTTTTATATAACTCGTCCAGTTATGCAACATAACTTGTCCCGTTATGCAGCATAACTTGTCCGGTTATGCTCAATAACTTCTCAATTTTGACATGTTTTTATATAACTTTTTTGGTTATGCAGAATAACTTGTCCAGTTATGCAGCATAACTTGCCCAGTTATGAAGCATAACTTGTTCGATTATACTGAATAACTTGTCAATTTTGACATGTTTTTATATAAATTTTTTGGTTCTGCAGTATAACTTGTCCAGTTATGCAGCATAACTTATCAAATTTGACATGTTTTTATATAAATTTTTTCATAACTCATCCAGATATGTATCATAATTTGACGGGTTATGGTGCAAATTTGATATGTTTTTATATAACTCGTCCAGTTATGCAGCATAACGTCGCTGGTTATGCAGCATAAGTTGTCTGGTTATGCAGCATAACTTGTCCGGTTATGCAGCATAACTTGTCAACTTTGACATGTTTTTATATAAATTTCTTCATAGCTCGTCTGGATATGTATTATAATTTGATAGGTTATGGTGCAAATTTGACATGTTTTTACATAACTTGTCCATTTATGCAGCATAACTTGACATGTGATTAGCATAACTTGAAGATAACCTGAACTTTGATCATAATTCGTGTAGGATCTTGTTGTGATTTATAGATGAAAAATCATTTGAACAACAACAACATTGTAGGCGGAATTTCAAAAATTTTATTATATCCATTTAATTCCAAATTAAACGTAAACCACAACGATAGATACATGCATGATATATGTTTATAGACAAAGGATTAGAATAATACACATACCTTTGTGACGATTGAAATAAATGACCGCAAGGATCTTGTCTCACTATCTCACGTTCCGAGAGGAAGAATTGCCATGAAACAAGATCGTTGATTTATCGGCACGATCACATCAAAAACCACTCGTTGATTCAAGGCTATGACTCTATGGTATTTGGGATGAGAGAGTGGGCTCTTTTTCAAAAACCTAAGGAAACAATTTTCCTTCTATTTTGTCTCTAAAATCCGGCCACCCTAGGAGAGAAAAGTGTGTGATATATTTTTTTCTCAAAAACACATTGTTAGGGTTTTCAATAAATATCCTTATATAGGAGGAAATTCAAAAACTCAAACCCTAGATGAGATTTTCGAATTTCCCCTTCACCCTTTGATTAAAATCCGAAAATCCCTACATGGCTAGGGATTTCCGAATTTTCCTTCCCATTTTGGAGCAAAATTCAAAATCCCCTTATAGCAAGGGATTTCTGAATTTTTCCAAAATAATATATCAACTTTCTCTCTCCTTTAGTTGCCAAATAAAATCATGTTTAAATTTTATTTTGAATTTTAAATTAATCTCTATTAATTTCGAAATTCAAAATTCATTCCTTTTATTTTTCAATTATCAAATAAATGAAAAATAACATAATGAATTTTAAACATAATTATATAACAAAACATCAATTTCTATTTTCCCATTTATCAGAGCTAGCCTTGAGACCGAATGGACCCACATGAACAAAGCTATGGAATTACAATATTTGACTAACTTATCCCGATAAGTTATCGACATATTTAATTCCGACATCGCACAACTCCACTAAAAGTTTGATGCCGAATGATCTCTCGATTCATGTGCGCTATTTTTTCTAATGGTGTTGATACAATTTATCACACGGTCCACAGTGTAAATGCATTATTATCCTTCGTAAATATTAGTGATCAGAATGGTATATAATATTACCGTTTTACCATTCCAAACATTATTTCCTCAACTCCTTTATATGACTGTGAATAAGAAAGACACATGTTCGTAAGATGTCTCGCACATGTCACGATGTCTTAATCAATGAATATCATCATTGAATACCAGGCCTGGTTTATTTATTCACACACCCGTCAATAAAGCATGAGGTGATATTATTTCTTACGAATTCCATATCCGTGAATCACATAACTCCAACTCAATTATGTCATGATCCCAATGACCGAGATGTCGTTCAATAATCGCAAACTAATCTCATTGGTGAATCAAAGATCATGAGATATTAAGTTGAGCTATGCATCCACCGAGGATTAAGATAATTATACAAATATACTTAAGTTGTGATAATTAGGTTTAGAGTTGTGTAAACGGTTTTACTCTAACCTAATCGGTCACATGGTCTATTCAACATGTTATGAGCATGTCTAGATCAACCACGTAGTCCAACTCCCATGCCCCAAGACCAAGATCACATGGTTCGATCTAATAGTCATAATCAGATTCGATTGCCCAATCAATCCTAAGACTGCGAATATCTATTTTAAACTGTATCAGAAGAGTTTGTCCGGCAGGGTTCCCCTGACTCTTCTTTCGTTGGTAACAGTCTATGGACTAAGCAACATCACTAACACTCTTAAGTATGTGTCAAAACATAACTTTATTTCATTTTATAAAATCAGCAAAAACAATAATGTCTGACATTTGTCATTTCATAAATAACAAATTACATCCCACTTTATGGACACATTTCCAACAAACTCCCACTTGGACTTAAAGTAGGTGTGTACAATCTCGCATGCCCAAACCTTCCAGATGGCTATCGAAGACTTTACCAGATAAAGCTTTTGTGAACAGATCGGCCAAGTTGTCATGTGTTTATATCTTTGTCACTTCAACATTGCCTCTTTGTACAATCTCTCGGATGAGGTGGTATTTCTGCTCTTTGTGCTTGGACCTTTTGTGTCTTCTAGGCTCCTTAGAGTTTGCTACAGCCCCACTGTTATCGCAATACAGTACCATGGGCCTATCAGCTTCCGGAACAACTTCCAGTGAAACAAGGAACTTCTTAAGCCATACGGCCTCTTTCGCAACTTCACAAGCTGCCACATATTCGGCCTTCATTGTGGAGTCAGCTATGCAAGTCTGCTTAATACTCCTCCATACCACCGAACCTCTATTCAGGACAAACACAGATCCTGAAGTGGATTTCCTAGAATCCTTATCCGATTGGAATTCGGAGTCGGTATATCCCGTCATACTCAGGTCAGTACCTGAATATACAAGCATATAGTTCCTCGTTCTCCTAAGATACTTGAGGATATGCTTTACAGCAACCCAGTGCTCGGGTCTAGGGTTTGACTGGAATCTACTCACCATGCCTACTATGTAGCATATATCAGGTCTGGTGCAAAGCATTGCATACATGAGGCTTCCTACGGCTGAAGCGTAAGGAACTCGGCTCATGTCTTCCTCTTCTTGAGGAGTCTTGGGAGACTGCTCCTTTGAGAGGGATACTCCATGTCTGAAGGGCAGATAACCCTTTTTGGAGTTTTGCATGGCGAATCGGTCCATTACCTTATCGATGTAGGATGCTTGAGATAGTGCCAATTGTTTGTTCTTCAGATCTCGAAAGATCTGAATTCCCAGAACATAGGCAGCTTCTCCTAGATCCTTCATGTCAAACTACTTTGCCAGCCAGAGCTTAACCTCAGTCAGTCTTCCTACATCATTCCCAATGAGTAGTATGTCATCTACATATAAGACTAAGAAAACCCCTTTGCCTTCTTGTATCAGCTTATACACACAAGGGTCATCCATTGACTGAACAAAACTGTAAGTTTTAACAGTCTCATCGAATCTGATATTCCATGCTCTGGATGCCTGCTTTAGTCCATAAATGGACTTTTGCAATTCGCAAACCTTTTCTTCTTGACCCTTTTCAATGAATCCATCTGGTTGTGCCATATAAATGCGCACATCCAGATTGTCGTTCAGAAAAGCTGTCTTCACATCCATCTACCAGATTTCATAATCTAAAGCAACATCAATGGATAAAAGAATGCGGATGGATTTAAGCATGGCTACCGGAGAGAAGGTATCCTCATAGTCAATGCCTTCTTTCTGGGTGTAGCCCTTGGCTACCAGCCTTGCCTTGAATGTCTCTACATTCCCATCTGGCCTCTTCTTCTTGTAGATCCATTTACACCCTACGGGTTTTACCCCTTTAGGAGGATCAACCAGAGTCCATACGCCATTTTTATACATCGATTGTATTTCGGCGTTTATGGCTTCACGCCATAGGTTTGCTTCAGAACTTTCCATAGCCTGCGAGTAGGAGACAGGTTCGTCGATATTTAAATCTGAGACTGCTGTCAATGCATCTCCATAAGACATGTACTTATCAGGTTGTCTCACAACCCTCCCACTACGTCGAGGCTCTATTGGTGTTAGTTCTTGTTGTGGTTCATCTGTTGTCGGTTCAGGAATAGACCGCGGACAAGTTACCTGAACATTTTCACCAGTCAATTCCTCAAGTACAAGCCTGCTTCTAGGCTTCATATTCTTTATAAAATCCTCTTCCAGAAAACGAGCATTCGTGCTGACGAATGTTTTTCGATCGATGAGGACTATAGAAGATGTAGCCTTTTGTTCCTTTAGGATATCCTACAAACAGGCATAGTTACGAATTTGGTTAGCTTACCGATCTTCTTTCTAAGCACATGTCTTTGGACAACCCCATAACTGGTGTGGCCAAGAGATGACTTCTTGCCACTCCATCTTTCATATGGAGTTCCGAGCCATCGCTTTAGATGGAACTTGGTTCGAGAATGTATCTTTGCTTTCTAAAGCATATCCCTAAAAGGAATCTGGAAGAGATGAGTAACTCATCATTGATCTAACCATGTCTAATGAGTTCGATTCCTTCTTTTCGACACGCCATTCTCTTTGAGGAGTACCGCGCGGTCGGTTGAGAAAATATACCTTCTTCCTTAAGAAAGTCTTCGAACTCTCCCAAAGCAAGTATTCACCACCACGATCAGATCATAGTGTTTTGATCTGTTTGTCTAATTGCTTTTCAACCAAGGCCTTGAACTCTTTGAACTTTTCAAAGGTTTCAGACTTTTGACGCATTAGATAAATATGACCAAAACGAGAATAGTCATCAGTGAAGGTTATGAAATATTCATATCCTCCTCTTGCTTGGATATTGAATGGCCCACATACATCACTATGTACGAGTTCTAGGCATTCATCAGCTCTATTACCCTTTGCTGAAAAGGGTCTCTTGGTCATTTTTCCTTCTATGCAGGATTCACATATAGGTAGTGAGCCTACACTTAAGGTTTGTAAGGGACCATCTCTTACCAACCTTTTAATCCTGTCAAGCCTAATATGTCCAAGACGTAGATGCCATTTATAGGTTTGATCAATTGGGCCTAACCTCAATCTTTTACTATCTCTTATCAAATCATCATTCAATTCAGTATCATAAATCGTTGGAATAATTGGTTTGACGTAGAACAGATTGTTTATCATGACTGTAGAAGTAATCATGAAGCCATTCTTAAGAATTCGAATAACATCATTATTAAAATCCAAAGAATATCCTTGCTCAATCAAACGAGCTACGAAATAAGGTTTTTCCAAAAAGCGGGACATAATAAACATTGTTCAAAACAATAAAACTGTTCTCAAAAACTAATTTAATACTTCCAACAGATGTCGCCGACATCTTGATGCTCCATTCCCCAGCGGAAGTTGAACTCATCCTTGCTAAGCCTTTTGTTTTCCCCTGAACCCCTGAGAGAGAACAACAAACATGATTAGTGGCTCCGAGTCTATAATCCAAGAAAAAGTAGAGTCACCACAAAAGCAGGCTTGGTACCAAGTAATGTACCTTTAGCTTTAACCTCCTTAAGGTATGTAGGACAGTTGCGTTTCCAGTGGCCAGCTACTCCGCAATGGTGACATTTGTCATTACTCTTGTCCACCTTTGCAGCGTTTTTGCCTTTTGCAGCCGGCTTTTTCTTGTTGCTGCGGGCTTTCTTCTGTTTCTTGGCGCCAGAGGTGGAAGGCTTCGCTTCAGCAAGGTTTGCCTCTCCATTCTCCTTTTTGCCTTTAAGCAGTAGAGTTTCTGCAGTTCGAAGCTCCTTCATGAGTTCTGGGAGTGAATAGCTCAACTTATTCATCGATTAGTTGAGTTTGAAGTTGTCAAACATCTCCGGGAGAGTCTCTAGGATCATATTCACCTGAGTCTCTCCATCTATTTCAGCTCCCATGAGCTCCATCTTATTCAGGTGACTTATGATCAGTAGCATATGGTCCTGAACAGGAGTGCCGGATTTCATCTGGCAGTTCATGAAGTTACGCACCGCAGCTTGCTTGGCTTGACGGCCTTGGCTTCCGAACATTTCAGAGATGCTGTAGATCATATCTGCAGCTGTCAGCATGTTCCGATGTTGCTGTTGCAACACATTGCTAATTGATGCTAAGATATAGCACCTAGCAATCTCATCGGAGCGCATCCAAGCAGTGTATGCGTCTCGCTCCTCTTGAGTGGAGTCATCATTCGGCTCAAGAGGACAGGGGGTGGTGAGCACATGCTTGTGCTTGTCTATGGTCAACATGATATCGAGGTTACGTTTCCAGTCAACGTAATTTTCACCCACTAATTTGTTCGTACTAAGAATTTGTGCGATCGGGGATGAAGACATAATTGCTGAAAAAATAAAATAAAGCGGCGTTGGCAATTTGCTTATATTTAAGAAAAGTATGATGCATGAATGCAAGTACTTAAACATAAATAAAATCCTTAAAAAATGTTTCATCTATGGTGTTACGATCATAAACGGCAACACGTCCCACCTAGGGGTGGCGTCCGTGAAGCCTCCTATCGCATTGAGACTCCTCTCGCTTGGTCCACTTCACAAGATGTCTCCACATCTAGTGCAACCAATCACCATCTCTTTTGGACACCTTAGATCCATTGCCTAGCTCCTATGGGAGGTTACAATGTGTGGCGACCCGCGCCCTCGCGGCGCGGCTGCCGTTCTTTATACTACTTTACTAATGGGCTAAGCTATAGTCTAATCCATTATTCGTTGTTAGACTATTGTCTCTTTAATTTACGTTCATGTGCGGGTAAATTTTTTTTTTTCTTTACTTTAACCATCGGGTTCTTAACATGTTATGTTGTTACACTAATAACATATCTTGCTATTACTTTAAAGATTCGGATATCAAACTAGTTTCCGAAAACTTGTCTTAATTTATTACAGTCCGTTGTTCTTTACTAAGACAATGGTTGTAATATCTTCTTCTTAGAACTGAACATACATACTAGTATTCTATATTACATTACTTTGCAGCGGAATTTAATTTCTAAGCGAGCGTAGTAAAGACCACTCCCGTGCACCCATGACATTTCCGCCACCCTTGCCTCCGCATGTCCATCAAGCAAACCACTATATGACTGGCTGCTTACCTTTGTTACCTGCACACGAGTAAACTGATGAGCTAACGCTCAGCAAGTATAAACATGCATACATCATAAACTAATAGAAATTACATTAAGAGTTATGATACAAATATGCTCGTGTGAAACATGCTTTAAACTACTTTCTATCTTTCTGTTCTTACTTTACTGGCTGGTCTAGTCAGAATCTCTACTCTGTGAGATTTCCCTCCCTTGCGGAGGCCGACGACCCGTCAGTCTTTTACTTTACTGGCTCATTACTTACTGTCTGGTCAAGTCGGAATCTCTACTCTTTGAGATTTTCCTCCCTTGCGCAGGCCGACGACCCGTCAGTCTTGTAACTATGCATAAGGGTAACCATATGTCGCCCTTCTGAAATCTAGAGCATTAAGCCCTCCAAACATGTATAATCACATGTAATCATGTAGACTTAGGAACATAAATAAATTAATAGTTCTAAGTCTAACTACTGAATTTTACTCGAGTCGAGACAAACATATATGTCTATACTTCACAGATTAATCCGCTAGGATTCCCGCTTGTTGGAAGTTCTTTCTCGTTGCTTGGCTCTCGGGCCAAAACACATTTCATGGAAATAGGTATCAATTCCCTATTCAATCACAATTCCTCATACTTAGATTCTTAAATCTAATTTCAAACTCATTTTTGGACTTTTTCCCCTTAAGGCAGAGTTCTAGCTCAAGAGGCAATTTACACATATTAGATATCTCGGTTTCTGAATCTTAATCTATTCGTTTCCGAGGTTTAAAATCAAGTATCCATTCTCTAGAATCAGATTCCTAACTCATTGCTTGCTAACTAGATTTTAGGAAATTTCGCAGAGTTTCGCCTTAATTTTCCTCGTTTCCCGAGTTTTCAATAACTTTTTTTTTACTTGATTCCGGTACCTGTAGTCCAGATTCACATTCCTGAACACAAATTGCTACATAAATTGAACAAAAATACATTTTCTCCATTTCTAGGGTATTCCGGATTTTTTAGTGTTAATCCAAAAAAATTTGTTCAATCCTTTCAATACTTGCACATTAAACTCCTATCACGGTCCCCAACAAAACCTCGGTTTGTTTTTTTTTTCTACGGATTTTTTTCCGAGATGAGTTACTATTCATCCACACGAAAAAAAGCATGCAGTTTCTCATGAAAATCCGAAATCTTACCTTGAAAAGTTGAGATTCTCCGCTAGAACGTCTCGGTTATGTTTCTACCGATTTGAACGGAAGAAATTTCGGTGAAAAACGGGTGATTCCTTGATTTTCCCTTGATTTTTCTCTTTTCTCTCTTTTCTCTAGTCTCTCGGCCACAATTTGAAGAAGAAGCAAATATAGCTTCTAATGTAATCCGTAGGCCCTTTTTACGACAATTGGAATATTATATTAATATTTCCAAAAATATCTCCTTTTACTTTCTAATAAAAAAAATAATTACTTTAATTTCCATAATTAAATTTTACTAATTCTAATTAAGTTTCACACTTACATTAAGTGGTTCCTGTTCCCCACATTTTTCTTATCGAGACCAAACTTTTACTTTTTCAAAACGAGAGTCTCTTCCGATGCACCGATAATTTCACACCCGATACGGGTTCTATAACGCTTTTCCGGGTTGTCGAGCAACCTGAGTCAAATTTCTCATATTCAACCCACTTCTCTTGGGTATCTCAATAGTCAATTTCTTTTTTTCTGAAATTTTCATTTTAAACAATCCAGACTGCCCAAAATGCGCCCTCATGATCTTTTTTTTTCTTAGATTTCCGCTTTAACCGACTCGGGAAAATTCTGTTTCAGGAACTTTTGTCATTTTCCTTACTTCTAATATTTCTACTCTTTTTCTAACTGGTCATTTGGTCATTTACCAAATATTTCAGTTTTCATAACTAAAATATACCATTAAAATTTCTAACTTTTAACCGATATTTTACTATTCACAACTGATATTTACAAATTTTCTCTATAACAATATTCGTATTATAACTTTACACTTTTCGGGTGATTTTACCCCGTATATAAAGTCTCTACATAACACTTTCCTGATTACATCAATATTTCTACTACTTTCTGTTCCGGAAAATAATTACGGTCAAATACCGGACAGTCCGATTTTGACTTAATATTTTCCCGGTCATTACATTCACCCCTCCTTAAGGAATTTTCGTCCCGAAAATCAGAACAACTGGGGGTACTTCTGTCGATCTCTTCTTCTACTTCCCAAGTGGCTTCCTCGCAGCGTTGTGATTTTTCCTTTGCACTTTAACCATTGGGATACTACGACACGAGTTTCCTTTCTTCTCGGCTAGAATTTGGACTGGTTGTTCCTCATAGGACAAATCTTCGTGAATCTGAATAGGCTCATCTTCAGAACACGTGCGATGGATCCGAGATATACTTCCGGAGCATTGCTACATGAAACACACTATGCAATGGAAGCCAACTCTGGCGGTAGAGCTAGTCGGTAAGCTACCTTTCCTATTCTTTCAATGATCTCAAAAGGCCCTATGTAACGTGGACTCGGTTTACCTTTCTTCCCAAAACGCATCACACCCTTCATTGGTGCGACTTTTAGGAATCTGAGTCCCCCCTGAGAAAATTCAAGGGTCTCCGTCGTTTATTTGCATAACTCTTTCCGCGGCTCGAGCCGCTCTCTAATCTTCTACGGATCTTTTCTTATTTGTCTCAATGGCCTCTTGAATGAATTTCGTCTTGTGAAGTTGCTTTTCCCGAGTGTCATACCAATGAACCTGGGATCTACACTTCCTTCCGTAAAAGTGCTTCATACGGGGCCATGCCGATGGAAGCTTGGTAACTATTATTATATGAGAATTCGATCAATGGCAACTTCATACTCCATGCGCCCTTGAAATCCTTTGTGCAAGCCTGAAGCATATCTTCTAGGGTGCGAATGGTCCTCTCTCGACTGCCCATCCGTGCAGGGGATGGGCCTTTGTGCTATAGCGCAATTCTGACCCCATCGCTTCTTGAACACTTCTCCAAAAATTGGAGGTAAATCGGCTATCTCATCCGACACTATACTAACTTTGGTACTCCATGTAGCTTTACTACCTTAGCCACATATGCTTTCGGCCTAACCTCTCTAAGGAGTAAGTTATCTTGATCGAATGAAATGCGCTGATTTCGTTAGCCGATCCACGACTACCCAAATGGCATCGTATCCCTCACTGGTTCTCGGAAGTCCGGTCACAAAGTCCATGGCTAAGTGTTCCCACTTCCATTCCGGGATCTCTAGTGGGCATAAGCTCCTCGGTGGTCTCGATGTTCCGCTTTGACCTTTTGGCATGTCGGCGACTAACATAGTCAACTATGTCATTCTTCATTCGCCTCCACCAAAAATGTTGTTTCAAATCTTGATACATTTTGGTGGCACCTGGAAATGTCTGAGAAATATGGCGTCTTTGTGCGCTTCCACGATGTCGCTTCTTGATCCCTCTTGATCCGGTACACAAATTCTTCTTTGGTATAGGAGAATTCCGTCCTTTGAAAGGCTGAAATTGACCTTGCATTATCTACTATCTCCTTCCCTGTATCCATCCATAATTGGGTCACCTTTCGAGCTTCTCGTATCTCGTCCCTGTAGCAGCAGGCTGCAGCCTCGGAGAAGCTAACTTACGAGATTAATTCGAGGTCTAGGAGATTAATCTCTTGTTGAAGTTCGCTTGGGCAACAATTAGGTCTCCACTGGAGTCCGTATTGCTGGGTTTCTACTCAAAGCGTCACGCTACTCGATTGGCTTTACCCGGATGGTAAAGGATTTCACAATCGTAGTCCTTCACAAGTTCAAGCCATCGTCTTTGTCTCATATTAAGCTCCTTCTGCGTGAAGAAGTACTTTAGGCTACGATGGTCCGTATAAATTTGGCATTGAACCCCATATAGGTAATGTCGCCATAACTTGAGCGCAAAAACTACTGCGGCTAACTCAAGATCATCGTTGGGTAATTACGCTCGTGATCCTTTAGTTGCCGAGATGCGTAAGCAATGACCTTGCCATTTTTGCATCAACACGGCTCCTAGTCCTGTCTTTGAGGCATCCTTTGTAGATGTCAAATTTTTCTCCCTCTTCTAGGATCGTGAGTCTTTGGAGCACTAATTAATCTTCTTTTGATCTCTCTGAAACTCTGTTCACATCTATCGTCCATTCATACCTTCTATCTTTTTCTGGTTAAGGCGTTGAGAGGAGCTGCAAGGCGAGCAAATCCCTCCACAAACCTTTCCGTAATACCCTGCCAATCCTAGGAAACTTGAACTTCCGTAACACTCTTTGAACTGGCCACTTCTCAACCGCTTCAACTTTCTTTGGATCCACGGTGATTCCTTCCTTGGATACTACATGTCCAGGAAGTGGACTTTATCTAACGTAACTCGCGACTTAGAAAACTTCGCATATAGGCGATGTTTCTTCAACGTGTGTAGTGCGATCCTCAAATGTTCTGCGTGCTCTGTGGATCTCGTGAGTATATAAGGATGTCATCGATGAAAACAATAACAAACTTATCTAAATACTCTCGAAGACTACATTTCATAAGGTCCATAAACGTCATTTGGGGCATTTGTAAGTCCAAACGGCATCACTAAGAATTCATAGTGTCCATACCGAGTTCGAATGCCGTTCGGGAATGTCTTCTTCTCTAATCTTGGTGATGATACCCCGATCGAAGGTCTATCTTGAAAACGTGGTAGCTCCTTCAACCGGTCGAACAAGTCATCGATTCGTGGCAGCGGGTACTTGTTCTTGATGGTGACTTTGTTGAGCTCTCTATAATCTATGCACATCCAAGCGTGCCATCCTTCTTTTTGACAAAGAGGACGGGGAGCTCCCCATGGCGAGAAACTCGGTGCGATGAAACCTTTGTGTAACATCTCCGGAGTTGAACCCGCAACTCTTTCGATTCACTGGAGCCATCCTGTCGGTGCTTTGGATATTGGTGCGGTCTTTGGGGAAAAGCTCTATCTCAAAAGCTATTTCCCGATCCGGAGGAAGTCGGGTAGTTCCTCGGAAAAACATCTAGGAACTCCTTGACTATGGGAACGTCTTACGGTTGATGTGTCCCTCATGGTTCCTATCCACCACATACGCCAAATATCCAAAGGCATCCGCTAGACATCAATCGTCGGCTTCTAGGGAACTAATAAAACGTATGGGTGTCCCCGATGTGGAACCCATGTACTCAAACACTGTTCTCCTTCCGGGTGAAAAACTACCCTTTTCTTTCTACGGTCTATTGTAGCATTATACTTTCCTAGAAAATCCATTCCTAGGATCACATCATAATCTACTAAGTTCGAGAACAACTAGGTCCGCACTTAGTTCTCTTCTGCTATCTCTCTTTGGTGCGTGGCGTAACCCGGTGACTGAACAACAACACATCACCTGATGGTAGTCTTTGTCTTAAAGGCTTGCCCTATCCTCTCTTGAGGATGTAGTATTCGTTTAACAAATTCTCTTTGATGCAAATGTATGTGTGGCCCCTGAATCAAATAATGCTCATGCGGGACATGGGCAGCGATGGTGACTGTCACCACGTTGGATGTGCACCGCCTCGGCTTCCTCCTTAGTATATGTCATTAAGTGAGCATTGGCACGTGGGGCGGCTTCTACTGATACAGCGAGGGGGTCGAGAATGCCCCTGCGCTTGCATGGCATGAAATTGTGGAAAGGGTGGCCTTTGTGGAGTCGTTTCAAGAGATCTGCTTTAAGCGGACCTTTGCCTTGCATAATGCCCTTTCTGTCACACGTATAGCATACATATGTGCGGCTTTACATTCTCGGGTGTTTCTTTCCACAAGTCGGTGAGATAGGAACACTAGGGACTGGTATCTTGGTCACATACATTTGGGGTTTTTTGATTCGATTGCGATTCCCTTTCCTCTTGTTGGGGTTTCTTTGGTTCCCTGTCGAGGTTTCGATCCACAGTCGCTCTGGCTTCCTTGGGTTTGTGGATTAGCACGGGGGGCTCTGAGTGGGTGCTGTGCCTTTTCTCTCTGTTTCTTCTTGTCTTCCCACATCTTAGCCCGTTCCTCTCTAGATTTGGCAATGTTATGCTCTGCGTATTGCCCGATTCACTAGATCGGCTACCGTGGTTGGTGGATACTCCCCACTTTCCTGGCGGTGGCTATATCTCCCACGGACATATTAATCATCCTCCTAACCTTCTCTTCCTCTGTTGGAACCAGCCGAGGACATAGTAAATATGGCCCAGTCAAATCGTCGGCATGCTTCTACAAGCTGTCTGGTCGCCACTGCTTAAAATTGTTGAACTCATTACATTTGAGTCTTGGGGCTTCTAAGTTGTAATACTTACGGTTAAATTCCCATAGGAATTCATCCCACAACATCTGTCTCACATTCCTTGGCGCTGCTTGATTCCCACCCGATGGCGGGCATCCTTCTTTAACACAAAAGCGGGCCTTTGAATCTTCTCCCGCCGGTGAGTTCCATAAACTCAAACCTTTGCTGAATGGATGCTAACCATTCCTCGACCTCGGCGGATCTGTTGATCCATCGAACTCTGGAGGTGCCATTCTCTTAAACCTCACATACAATGGTTCCCTTGGGACCATTTCGATGCCCCATCTCACCCCTTGCGGCTCTTAGGGTTCAACCCTCTGCGTGGGTTGCTCGGGTTGCGTGACTTGTGCTATAACCGCTGCGGAGGGTGCTCCTCCAACCCTCTGACCCTGTATCAAACTGGGTAAGCAATTCTAATTGTATGCCTTTCCTCGGCTGGTTCGCTATTCGCCCCCGGACGGACTGCTACTTCTTCACCTAGGTCGGTCTTTGGAGGATTATGTTCTGCTTGTGTTCTCTCTTGACGTGTACGAACCATGTTGCTGTGTCTATATCACTTAAAGAGCAACATCGTTTGTCTATGTGCAAGAAGAACTGCTTCTAGAAGTTCCTTGACTTGCAATACTTTAAACTATCATTCATTCTCATGTCAACTAGCAAAACATACATTCTATATGTTATCCTATTATGCATGCCCCATATCATGCATATCACATCATATACAAATCATCACAAAAGTAAAGGTTTTTAAGCCTTTCATTCATATCTATTATGTATGTCCCATTCCATACATATCACATCATACATAAAACATCATTAGTCTAAGTTTCTCAATACTATTTACATAACCTTTCATCATATTTAAATAAATAAGACGTTAAGTCCTAACTTAATCCTCAGGATCCTCCTCCGGATCCTCCTCGGGGTCTTCCTCCGAATCCTCCTCGGGATCCGACTGAGGGTTCCCACTAGCTTCCTCACCAACGGTCCCAACGTAGGTCCATCTTCGCCGAACGGCCATAGGCTCGTCCGCTGCCTCTATCTCGGGTCTCGATCGTTGTTGAGAGGTAGTGGCTTCCGCGTCATGTCTCTTAATATGGGTATTGGAAAACGGGAAGTCTCGCCCAACCACCGTTGGCCGTGTCCTCTCCTCTAGCAGCTGGTGCTCACAATGCTTCGCCTCGGCGATAAATTGTGTGAGGGTCTGATCCGATCGCGGAACTAGCGATCTTTGGTACTCTTCCGTCGAGACCTCTCCATAGGATCGACACGCTCATCCTCACTTAGATTAAAAGTTCGATTCGGGCTAGTACCTCTGTCAAAACTCTCGCTATATAGGCTACAGCGGCCTCATCCGATCTCATACTCGCCCTCTCGGCTTGTATGATAAACTCTCGAGCTTGGGTGTAGGTCACGGCTACACTCACGACTCTGTGTCTCTCCACTCTCTGGTGTGGTGCCGACTCGATGGCATGACTTGGGGAAAAGGCGATGCTTCAACATGTGGCAAAACTCTTCCCATTGCATCTCTGCTATTCCGTCCTCATCCAAAAGCTTGCCAAAATATTAGGGCATTGCTTTATAAACAGACTCATTGCAGTACAATCCACTCCTCTCGAGCTATGTCACAGGCTCGCATCACGTACTCGACACGGTGCAGCCAATCCCTAATTCTAGTGGGATGTGAAAGCCCATCAAAGGAAGGTGGATTACAGGTGTAGAACCAAGCTGTGGCTCGACCTGTAGTCAAAATAACTCTTCTTGCTCGGTGTGCAGCCTCAGCCGCCATGGGCTATAGAGCCCTTAACTCCCGATCCACTGGTGGATGGCTATATCTAGCAGGAGTGGGTACCGACCTTTCTATTTGTCAGAACCATGTCGTTAGAAACATTCTTACCCGTCCCCACAACGTATTCTCTTGCGGTGTGGGCGCTAACCGGGATGATGGATATGATCGATCCATTAGTACCTGCTCTGTCTTGCAAAAAGAAATAAGAAATTCTTAGTTTTAGTTCATAAACTAATTTACCTGGACTGTGCAGAAGCATAGGTGCGGGACTTGTCATGGCGGGAGTAGGAACGCCGCGCTGATACCAAACTGTGGCGACCCGCGCCCTCGCGGCGCGGCTGCCGTTCTTTATACTACTTTACTAATGGGCTAAGCTATAGTCTAATCCATTATTCGTTGTTAGACTATTGTCTCTTTAATTTACGTTCATGTGCGGGTAAATTTTTTTTTTTTTCTTTACTTTAACCACGGGTTCTTAACATGTTATGTTGTTACACTAATAACATATCTTGCTATTACTTTAAAGATTCGGATATCAAACTAGTTTCCGAAAACTTGTCTTAATTTATTACAGTCCGTTGTTCTTTACTAAGACAATGGTTGTAATATCTTCTTCTTAGAACCGAACATACATACTAGTATTCTATATTACATTACTTTGCAGTGAATTTAATTTCTAAGCGGCGTAGTAAAGACCACTCCCGTGCACCCATGACATTTCGCCACCCTTGCCTCCGCATGTCCATCAAGCAAACCACTATATATTGGCTGCTTACCTTTGTTACCTGCACGAGTAAACTGATGAGCTAACGCTCGGCCAAGTATAAACATGCATACATCATAAACTAATAGAAATTACATTAAGAGTTATGATACAAATATGCTCGTGTGAAACATGCTTTAAACTACTTTCTATCTTTGTTTTTACTTTCTTGGCTGGTCTAGTGGAATCTCTACTCTGTGAGATTTCCTCCCTTGCGGAGGCCGGCGACCCGTCGGTCTTTTACTTCTTGGCTCATTACTTCATGTCTGGTCAAGTCGGAATCTCTACTCTTTGAGATTTTCCTCCCTTGTTGCAGGCCAACGACCCGTCGATCTTGTAACTATGCATAAGGGTAACCATATGTCGCCCTTCGAAATCTAGAGCATTAAGCCCTCCAAACATGTATAATCACATGTAATCATGTAGACTTAGGAACATAAATAAATTAATAGTTCTAAGTCTAACGACACATTTACTCGAGTCGAGACAAACATATATGTCTATATTTACCGTTAATCCGCTAGGATTCCCGCTTGTTGGAAGTTCTTTCTCGTTGCTTGGCTCTCGGGCCAAAAACTGTTTCATGGAAATAGGTATCAATTCCCTATTCAATCACAATTCCTCATACTTAGATTCTTAAATCTAATTTCAAACTCATTTTGGACTTTTTCCCTTAAGGCAGAGTTCTAGCTCAAGAGGCAATTTACACATATTCAGTATATCTCGGTTTACGAATCTTAATCTATTCGTTTCCGAGGTTTAAAACTGTTATCCATTCTCTAGAATCAGATTCCTAACTCATTGCTTGCTAACTAGATTTTAGGAAATTTCGGCAGAGAGTTTCGCCTTAATTTTCCTCGTTTCCCGAGTTTTCAATAACTCGTTTTACTTCGATTCCGCACTGTAGTCCGATTCACATTCCCGAACACAAATTGCTACATAAATTGAACAAAAATACATTTTCTCCATTTCTAGGGTATTCCGGATTTTTTAGTGTTAATCCAAAAAAATTTGTTCAATCCTTTCAATACTTGCACATTAAACTCCTATCACAGTCCCCAACAAAACCTCGGTTTCGTTTTTCAGTTTTACGGATTTTTTCCGAGATGAGTTACTATTCATCCACACGAAAAAGCATGCAGTTTCTCATGAAAAATCCGAAATCTTACCTTGAAAAGTTGAGATTCTCCGCTAGAACGTCTCAGGTTATGTTTCTACCGGACTGAACGGAAGAAATTTCGGCGAAAACGGGTGATTCCTTGATTTTCCCTTGATTTTCTCTCTTTTCTCTCTCTTTTCTCTAGTCTCTCGGCCACAATTTGAAGAAGAAGCAAATATAGCTTCTAATGTAATCCGTAGGCCCTTTTTAATACAATTGGAATATTATATTAATATTTCCAAAAATATCTCCTTTTTACTTTCTAATAAAAAAAAATAATTACTTTAATTTCCATAATTAAATTTTACTAATTCTAATTAAGTTTCACACTTACATTAAGTGGTTCCCTGTTCCCCACATTTTTCTTATCGAGACCAAACTTTCCGTTTTTCAAAAGCGAGTCTCTTTCCAGACCGATAATTTCACACCCGCACTGCAGGTTCTATCTTTGCTTTTACGGATTGTCGAGCAACCTGGGTCAAATTTCTCATATTCAACCCACTTCTCTTGGGTATCTCAATAGTCAATTTTTTTTTCTGAAATTTTCATTTTAAACAATCCAGAATTGCCCAAATGCGCCCTCGCGGTACTCTTTTTTTTTTGAGTTTTCCGCTTTAACCGACTCGGGAAAATTCTGTTTGGGAACTTTTGTCATTTTCCTTACTTCTAATATTTCTACTCTTTTTCTAACTGGTCATTTGGTCATTTACCAAATATTTCAGCTTTTTCATAACTAAAATATACCATTAAAATTTCTAACTTTTAACCGATATTTTACTATTCACAACTGATATTTACAAATTTTCTCTATAACAATATTCGTATTATAACTTTACACTTTTCGGGTGATTTTACCCCGTATATAAAGTCTCTACATAACACTTTCCTGATTACATCAATATTTCTACTACTTTCTGTTCCGGGAAATAATTACGGTCAAATACCGGATTGTCCGATTTTGACTTAATATTTTCCCGGTCATTACACAATGTGTTGGAAATGTGTCCATAAAGTGGGATGTAATTTGTTATTTATGAAATGACAAATGTAAGACATTATTATTTTTGCTGATTTTATAAAATAAGATAAAGTTATGTTTTGACACATACTTAAGAGTGTTAGTAATATTGCTTAGTCCATAAACTGTTACCAATGAAAGAAGAGTCAGGGGAACCCTGCCGGACAAACTCTTCTGATACAGTTTAAAATAGATATTCGCAGTCTTAGGATTGAATGGGCAATCGAATCCGATTATGACTGTTAGATCGAACCATGTGATCTTTGGTCTCGGGGCATGGGAGTTGGACTACGTGGTTGTTCTAGACATGCTCGCAACATGTTGAATAGACCATGTGTGGTGATTACGTTAGAGTAAAAAACCGTTTACACAACTTTAAACCTAATCATCACAACTTAAGTATATTTGTATAATTATCTTAATCCACGAAGTGGATGCATAGCTCAACTTAGTATCTCATGATCTTTGATTCACCAATGAGATTAGTTCACGTTATTGAGCGACATCTCGGTCATTGGGATCATGACATAATTGAGTTGGAGTTATGTGATTCATGATATGGAATTCGTGAAGAAATAATATCACCTCATGCTTTATTGGGTGTGTGAATAAATAAACCAGGCACTGGTATTCAATGATGATATTCATTGATTAAGACATCGTGACATGTGCGAGACATCTTACGAACATGTGTCTTTCTTATTTGAGTCATATAAAGGAGTTGAGGAAATAATGATTGGAATGGTAAAACGGTAATATTATATACCATTCTCGATCATCGATATTTTCTGAAGGATAATAATGCATTTACACTGTGGACCGTGTGATAAATTGTATCAACACCATTAGAAAAAAAATAGCGCACATGAATCGAGAGATTATTCGGCATCAAACTTTTAGTGGAGTTGTGCGATGTCGAATTAAATATGTCGATAACTTATCGGGATAAGTTAGTCGAGTATTGTAATTCCATAGCTTTGTTCATGTGGGTCCATTCGGTCTCAAGGCTAGCTCGATAAATGGGAAAAAAATGAACCCGATGTTTCGTTATATAATTATGTTTAAATTCATTATGTTATTTTTCATTTATTTGATAATTGAAAAATAAAAGGAATGAGTTTTGAATTTCGGAATTAATAGAGATTAATTTAAAATTCAAAATAAAATTTAAACATGATTTTATTTGGCAACTAAAGGAGAGAGAAAGTTGATATATTATTTTGGGAAAATTCGAAAATCCCTTGCCATAAGGAGATTTCGAATTTTGCTCCAAAATGGGAAGGAAAATTCAGAAATCCCTAGCCATGTAGGGATTTTTGGATTTCAATCCAAGGGTTAAGGGGAAATTCGAAAATCCCATCTAGGGTTTGAGTTTTTGAATTTCCTCCTATATAAGGATATTTTGTTGAAAACCCTAAGAGAGTTCTTGAGAAGAAAAAAACATATCACACATTTTTCCTCCTAGGGGTGGCCGGATTTTAGAGACATAAGAGAGGGAAATTGTTTCCTTAGGTTTTTGGTAAAAGAGCCCACACTCTCATCCCAAATACTATAGAGTCATAGCCTTGAATCAACGAGTGGTTTTTAGTGTGATCATGTCGATAAATCAACGATCTTGTTTCACGGCAATTCTCCATCTCGGAACGTGAGATAGTGAGGCAAGATCCTTGCGGTCATTTATTTCAATCGTCACAAAGGTATGTGTATTATTCTAATCCTTTGTCTATAAACATATATCATGCATGCATCTCTCGTTGTGGTTTACGTTTAATTTAGAATTAAATGGATATGATAAAATTTTTGAAATTCTGCCTACAATATTGTTGTTGTTCAAATGATTTTTCATATATAAATCACAACAAGATCCTACACAATGATCTTTAGTCTAAGTGTTTAACCGACTAATCGACTCTAGAGGTTGTTATGAACTAGCGATCCATCTAGGGATGGTCTCGCCTCACTACTTCCTTTTCGAGTCTTATCTTCTTTAAGCAACCTAATGACTCCTTAGCGACATGTTTCATGGGTTTCTCCCATTGAAGTGAGGACCACTAAGGTGGCTCTTAACCTATCCACATGTCACGATCAAGCTAAAGTCGGAGACCTTGGGAACGTTTCAACGCAAACGACCCTCCCACTTAGCTTTTTGAAAAATGGATTTTGTTTTAAAAATTAAGTCCAATTAATAATTCAACAAAATTATAACCCTTATAAAGTTGTTGCATTTTATAACTCTTTATAAAATTTACCCATTGCATTTATTATTATAACAATTTATAATATTAAACTACAATGATGCATGAACATGCTTGCATGGCAATTTGATATTGGCATCTCTGTATCCTATATGGCATGTTATAATGATGCGAGATTAAATAATAAATCATACATTTACAATTTAACCTCTCTATGGCTCATTTCTAATTACAACCCATAAAAACAAATGAAAATAATTATAATAATTTTCTTCATCTTGTCTTCTTGGGATCTTCTTAATTTTCTCTTCTCACGATCCCTGAAAAGTGAAAATGTTTTTGTGGAAAAATTTAAATTTTGAAAAACCCAAATTTTTTTTTTATTTGGGCTAGGCTTGGGACAATCCCAGGCCCACTATTTTTCCTCGGTAGGGCCAGGCCCTGCCTGGCGCAGCATGGGCTGCCAAGCGAGGCAGCCCTTGCGCGCTCAGCATGGGCCGCGGCCCTTGCTTGGGCAACCCCAGCGCCAGGGCATGCGGCCCCAACCTGGGCAGGCCCTGCAGGCCCACTAGGGGGCCGCGGCCCTTGCCTGGGCAAGGCTAGCGGCAGGGCCTGCAGGCCCGCTAGGGTTTCAGAAAACCCTAGCCCACGCTAGGGTTTCCGAAACCCTAGTGTGCTGCACAGCCAAACCCAGGGAAGGGGTGGCGGCTGGGCTTGTGGCGGAGGCTGGGACTCGTCTTGACGTGACGTCGATTTACACAATGGTGGTGGAAAAAAAAAAAAAATTTCTGGGAATTTTAAATTACAAAATTTCCTATGCCCTTTAATGGCTTACATTATTTTCTAGAGAAAAACATAAACTACCAATTTGGTGTAATCAAAACCTAGAGCCAATCGATCGGGATCCAATCACATATATAAGCAAAACAATTTTGAATTCATCACATATTCATGCAAGATGCCAATATCAACACATATCATACATTCAATCGCATAAACATAAATCATGCATGATCATAAGCCCCACGCCCGATACCAATTGTAGGATCTTGTTGTGATTTATAGATGAAAAATCATTTGAACAACAACAACATTGTAGGCGGAATTTCAAAAATTTTATCATATCCATTTAATTCCAAATTAAACGTAAACCACAACGATAGATACATGCATGATATATGTTTATAGACAAAGGATTGGAATAATACACATACCTTTGTGACGATTGAAATAAATGACCGCAAGGATCTTGTCTTAGTATCTCACGTTCCGAGATGGAGAATTGCCGTGAAACAAGATCGTTGATTTATCGGCACGATCACACCAAAAACCACTCGTTGATTCAAGGCTATGACTCTATGGTATTTGGGATGAGAGAGTGGGCTCTTTTTCAAAAACCTAAGGAAACAATTTTCCTTCTATTTTGTCTCTAAAATCCGGCCACCCTAGGAGAGAAAAGTGTGTAATATATTTTTTCTCAAAAACTCATTGTTAGGGTTTTCAATATATATCCTTATATAGGAGGAAATTCAAAAACTCAAACCCTAGATGGGATTTTCAAATTTCCCCTTCACTGTTAGATTAAAATCCGAAAATCCCTACATGGCTAGGCATTTCCGAATTTTCCTTCCCATTTTGGAGCAAAATTCGAAATCCCCTTATTGCAAGGGATTTCCGAATTTTCCCAAAATAATATATCAACTTTCTCTCTCCTTTAGTTGCCAAATAAAATCATGTTTAAATTTTATTTTGAATTTTAAATTAATCTCTATTAATTTCGAAATTCAAAATTCATTCCTTTTATTATTCAATTATCAAATAAATGAAAAATAACATAATGAATTTTAAACATAATTATATAACAAAACATCAGTTTCTATTTTCTCATTTATCAGAGCTAGCCTTGAGACCGAATGGACCCACATGAACAAAGCTATGGAATTACAATATTTGACTAACTTATCCCGATAAGTTATCGACATATTTAATTCCGACATTGCACAACTCCACTAAAAGTTTGATGCCGAATGATCTCTCGATTCATGTGCGCTATTTTTTCTAATGGTTTTGATACAATTTATCACACGGTCCACAGTGTAAATGCATTCTTATCCTTTGTAAATATCAGTGATCAAAATGGTATATAATATTACCGTTTTACCATTCCAATCATTATTTCCTCAACTCCTTTATATGACTCTGAATAAGAAAGACGAATGTTCGTAAGATGTCTCGCACTTGTCACGATGTCTTAATCAATGAATATCATCATTGAATACCAGGCCTGGTTTATTTATTCACACACCCGTCAATAAAGCATGAGGTGATATTATTTCTTACGAATTCCATATCTGTGAATCACATAACTCCAACTCAATTATGTCATGATCCCAATGACCGAGATGTCGTTCAATAACTGCGAACTAATCTCATTTGTGAATCAAAGATCATGAGATATTAAGTTGAGCTATGCATCCACTTCAGGATTAAGATAATTATACAAATATACTTAAGTTGTGATAATTAGGTTTAGAGTTGTGTAAACGGTTTTTACTCTAACGTAATCAGTCACATGGTCTATTCAACATGTTGCGAGCATGTCTAGATCAACCACAGAGTCCAACTCCCATGCCCCGAGACCAGCATCACATGGTTCGATCTAACAGTCATAATCAGATTCGATTGCCCAATCAATCCTAAGATTGCGAATATCTATTTTAAACTGTATCAAAAGAGTTTGTCCGGCAGGGTTCCCCTGACTCTTCTTTCGTTGGTAACAGTCTATGGACTAAGTAATATCACTAACACTCTTGAGTATGTGTCAAAACATAACTTTATTTCATTTTATAAAATCAGCAAAAACAATAATGTCTGACATTTGTCATTTCATAAATAACAAATTACATCCCACTTTATGGACACATTTCTAACAATTCGATCATCATTACCCGACCATAACTTTGATAGTGCAGCTGCACTTGTAATTTTTTCAGATTCAATTGCATGAATTTGATAAATCTTGGATTTGCATTCTTTTAGATTCAAGGAACAATCTCAAACATAATCTAAAAGTCTTGGCAATGAATATTAAGATTCAAAAGATTTGTAAAAATTAGGGTAAATCTCAAGTCATCATTTAAAATATAAGACTAGTCCTTAGAAATAGTAGTCATATCATTCTAAAGGTTGTATTCTAATATCATCCCATATTTACGAGTCTGGGTCATTAGAACTTTGGGTGAAGAGGATGAATGAAGGAATGCCAAGCTCTTCCATTCTTTCCCTCTGTTCCTCTGCACTTTTTCTTTTGTTTCTCTTCATTGAGTTTTCTTCTTCCTCATTTTCTATTTCTTCATAATCTTGTTCCTGCAATAATAAGTTTTTGATTAGTATTAATGTGGGTTTTTTTTTTCCTTTTTCCCAAGTAGTATTAAGAAGATTCATACCTTTTTGATTTCTTGAGCATCAGCTTTTCTCATTGCTATTATCTTTTTAGCTTCTTCAAATATTCTGTCCAATGTTTGTTGACTGATATCAAATGAGTCTGTGATTGGAGTATAACCTAATTCTCCCTCATGTTCTCCTAGCTCTGCAGATAATTCTTTTTCTCTATCTTCTTGTTTATTGAGGTACAAATTAGTATATCATTAAGGAAACATTGCAAAAACAAAATCAACATTATTTTGCGTTGTTTCATTACCTCAGAGTCTATGACTGGATTGTTTTGTATTTGTTTGAGAAACAAAAGCACATCTTTTTGAATGGTTCTCATAATGTCCACAGAATTCACAACCATTGCCTTTATTTCTTTCAGATCCTCTTTCATGGCTGCTTGGTTGGCATCAAAATGTTGTACTTTGTTAAGCAGATTAGTTAGATCAATTTCCATCTTGTCTAGTTTTCTTGATGCTGCCGGTGGCATTTCACTTTGAACTTCATCGTCATTTATTTCTCTCAAAAAAGCCATAGCTTGATAGTGACTTTTTTTTGACAATTTGGATAATCTGACCTGCACTTGTAATTTTTCAGATTCAAGAGATGACATAACTCGACATTTTATGATCATAACCTGACCATAACTTAATTTTTGAAGCCTTAAATTTATTCAGTATGCTTACTATACGATTGGGTTCCAATTACATAATCCTTTTATTCAAAATTCCAATTCAAGAAAATCAATATTAACATACTCAAATGAATTCGTGGTTTTCGAGCTAGTGATTAACGGATTTACCTTGTTCTTATGTTACCTTCCCTGTTCTTCGATTTATCGTCTAACAACACCGGCGGACCTAAGAGATAGAATCGGTGATGGACCTTCCCTGTTCTTCAGTTTCTGGGATTTGTGAAGGGATGAGAGAGATTCAGAGGGAATAGAGACAGATCGCGTTATAGGGCCGGAGGGAAGAGAGAGTAATCGTAGGAGAGCGGCGGAGGGAAGAAACAGTTCGCCGGAGAGGTCTGGATGGAAGAGAGTGTGATCGTGGGAGAGCAGCGGAGGGAAGAAACACTCGCCGGATAGCACCGGAGGGAAGAGAGAGAGAGAGAGAGCGGAGGTCGGTGCGAGAGAGAACTGAGAGAAAGAGGTTTTAGGGTTTTTTGAGTGAAAAGGGCAGTTTTGGAATTTAGGTATAAATAAATCTGAATATATCTTAATTTGGCCTATTTCTTAACTTATGTAAACTATTGGCCTATTAATTTTAATTCATCTTAAATTTTGGCCTATTTTCCTCCTTCTCCCTAATTCCTTTAACATTCATTATAATAGCGCACAAGTGGGCCTTTAAAGTCTCAAATTTAGAGGCCCAAAACTTAAACCCAAGCTACAAAATCGCCTTTTTATTTTTTTATTTTTTATTTATTTTCCGTTTCAGGTTACTTTTTTCTTTTTTCCCCTTACTATGTATTACCAATCTTGAAGAGAACGAATTCTTTTCATTGGTAATTATTACAGTGAAATTGAGTGGGGGAGAATTTACTTACATTATTATATATACCACAAGAAAGGAAAGATTCACTGTTTACTCACTCAAAATTTACTATTCATTATACAGTAATATTCTCAAATTCTCTTTTTCCTTCCCTGTGCATGTGTTGTTGCGTCTTTTAATTTAGAATTGTCACGTGTTGATGCCCAACAGACTTAAAGAAAAGTGATGGGATCCACCACTGTGAAGTTGCCCCTCTTCCCCACGCTGAACGCGCTTCTCTTATGCGTGCTTTTCACGCGCGAATCATAGCTGTCAAAATTTTTGATAGGACAGTTTCAAACCATTTCCAGTTTATTTTTTAAATTTTTATTATTTATTATAGTTATTTATTATTTTGAATTGATTTAGAGTTTAATTTTGTCCATTTTACCACCATTTTGTACCAAATGTTTATATTACTTAACTAAAAATACCATAAATAATATAATAAAATTAAATAAAAATACGTACACTAAAGGAAAAGAAATGTATACTATTCTCACACTCACAATTTACTATTTATTGTACAGTAATATTCTCAAAATTTTGCTTCTGTCTCTTATCCATTGAGTGTGAATTGCCAATTTTATCCCTTCTTTTCTTCTCTTTTTCCTTTCCTATGCATGAGCTTTTACATCTTTCGTTCTAAGATTGTCACGCGTCAACGCCCGGTTGGCCGAAGGAAAAAAGTGGCAGGGCCACCACTGTGAAGCTAGCATCTTCCCTCGCTGAACGCGCTTCTCTTATGCGTGCTTTTCACGCACGAATCACACCCGTCAAAGTTTTTGATCGGACAATTTCAAACTATTTTTGGTTTATTTTTAAAATTTTTATTTTTTATTATAATTATTTACTATTTTGAATTGATTTAGAATTTAATTTTATTCGTTTTATCATCATTTTGTGCTAAATTTTTAATTTTTTTATATAATAGAACAGTATTTCTCACAATAACGTACGCATATTATACATATACTAAAGGAGAGGACGGGATTCACTGTCATGCTACAGTGCAATGAACAGTGTCTTCCCGTTTTAGCCCTACTTTTTTCCTCTACTGAAATTTTAATTCCCGTTATGTCATGTTGAGCGTAAATTTACTATATTGCTCTTCATTTCAGGTTTTTGTATTTTTATTTGCTGCGACCGTTTTGGTCATTTACTGATGCTTTTGGTTTATTTTGTTTGTTCCTTTTTCATTTGTTTTCCTTCACTTCTTTCTGTAGTGGTATATCTCTCTCTTTCTTTTGTTTTCTTCTGTAACCTTCTAGAGTTCTTCTTCTTCGAGACTGAGCTTGAGTTTTTTTTTTTTTTTCGTTTGTTG
Organism: Morus alba; assembly: GCA_012066045.3. NCBI lineage: Eukaryota > Viridiplantae > Streptophyta > Magnoliopsida > Rosales > Moraceae > Morus > Morus alba. The sequence goes on from CP050224.2 coordinate 36,295,630, forward strand.
ATTTCGGTGATTTTTTCATTCTTTCTTTCTGTTGTCATTTATCTCTTTCTTTTTTTGGTTCTGCAATCTTCTACGGCTTTTTTTTCACTCAGATTAGGGTTTTTTTTCCTTTCTTCCGTTTGTTTTCTTCTGCAACCTTCTAAATCTGTTTTTATTTTTGCGCACTTAGATTGAATAGGGTTATCTTTTTTTTTTTCGTTCGTTGGTTTCTACGATCTTCTAGATCTGTGTTTGTCTTACTTTGTTTCTGGATCTACTTTTTTCTCTTTTGTCTTTTCTCTTCTGCAACCTTTTAGATCTGTCTATTTTTTCAAATTTTTGGCTATATTTCTTCGTTTCTCATATTTCTTCTTTCTGCAACCTTCTAGATCTTCTTTTTTTTTTTTCTTGGCAAAATTTATTCGTTTTCCATCTTCTTTCTTTTTGCATATATATATTTTTCAATGTTTTATGTTTTATTATTATTTTTTGGTTGTATATGCATGGTACTTTTTTGTTCCATTACGTTATTTGTTGGGTTCGTCTTTCATTTCGTTGATTATTTTTGTTTTGATTCCATGGGTTCGGTCATGTTTTTCAGATGTATGTTTTTATTAATTTTTTTTAGGATGTTTGTGTTGGTTGCCGAATCGAATTCGGCGGCGGAAGTGCAGCGGAAAGGCGGATCGTGTATAACAAAAATTTCCATAAAACCTTTGAGATACTCTATAGATTATATTAATTTATGCACGAATAAATTAATCTCATTAATTCATTTATTAAGAACTCAATTCGGAAAAATACCTGGAGGCCGACTCGGTTGATAACTTGAGTTCTTTGAACTCGAACAATCCTTGCTCCAAAGCTTTGTGTTTAGAAAACCAATGTCTTCCACGTCAATTCCTAGAATCCACGAAGACGTGTGTGTGGGCACACATGAGACAAAACGGGTTACAATAAACACTCGAATTTCCACAAACACCAACGCATGCACGATGTGGAATTTTTGGAGAAAAATTTTTTCCTTCCTCTCTACTTGAGAAATTCGGCCAGCCTTAACATTTAGGGCTGAAAAAATTGTTTCAAAATTTCTATAGAGAAATTTCGGCCACCTCTAAAATTAGGGCAAAAAACCATTCCGAAAATTGTCTCAAAAATAGTATTTATTGAGTAGAAGTCAAACTTCTAGAAGGAATCCAATCTCTATCTCTAAGATAAAGCTTGTTAATTATCTCCTATTTGAATTTTAAAGAAAATCTCCTATTCCCTTATCCCTTAGTGTGGCCGGCCAAGATAGGGACTCTCATCCCTGTGTGGCGCCAATACTGGATAGGGAAGGAAGAGAAAATCATCCTTTATCCTGTAGTCCAATTTTATTTCAAATTCAAATTCGAATTTAAGTCAAACTTAAATTAATTTGAATTCTAAATTGAACAACTTATCAAATAAGTTTAAATGGATAAATCTAGATGTGTTCAAATTCAAATTTAAATAATCACATTATTTAAATAATAATTAATTCTTAATTAATTATTTTTGAGTGTTTAATTTTAGAATTCTGTAATTTTAAAATTCCCATTTTGTCCTTTGTGATTGGCAGAATTACTAGGATGACGCGGGGACTAATGGACCTATAATTTTGAGTTCCAATAAAATTAATAATCAATTAAACACTTTAATTAATTAATTAATTCTATTAATTCCAATAGTTACTCCACTATAAACTTGGAATTGCACTCTCGAAATTATAGATATAAATTACTTCTAAAACCGTGAAGTGTCCATTTGATATAGTCATTGCATATAGATCAATCCTCCATAAATAATTCATAATTAGAGCCAGGTAGAATCCTTTAACCTCTCTAATTATATCTTTATCCTTGAGTACCATTGATTCTCTAATGGACAGTGATTCATAAAACACATTCATGAATCGGAGCTCCTACTGGTCCAAGTACCGAATCAAACCTCAAGAGAATTATTTATCTACTTCTTTCTCAAGAAGGAATGGACCATCGCGTATAATAACATTCCCAGCTACCTACTTCATCATGTCTCCAAAATACAAGGAATAGGATTCAGGGTCTCAGAATCCGTACCGAGTAAATCAAAAGACACAAATCCATAAATAGGAGTTTGTTAAAAACTCAGGATTAAGATCATTCTATATATGACCATCGATAGACTCAATTAGAATTTCTATACTTAACGGAAATTATTAGAAATTCATATTGTGTCTGTGTCCTTGTTCCACATAATCTCATTATGCGAAATACACTCATTCAATATCTCACCATATTAACAGTGCGGATAACACCGTTCCATTCTAAATGGGAATGACATGTATTAATAATGTTTTAATTAAAGATTCCGAACTTTAATTAAATTCATTATGAACATTACTTTTTGATTATTACCCTTAAACATTATCCTCTCGTATATAACACTTATATACAATGTTTAAGGTTACATAAATAATCATGGAATTTTCATTGATATTCATAAAATATTCATAAATATATGCAAATAAAATAATGAATAAACTCTTTTTTTAAATAAATAATAAATGTCCTATTACATCTCATTCTTCTAGGACACCATTCCCAACAGTTTGGTCGTCTATTTTAGATCTATATTCATTTTTCATGTTATTTTATTTATTTTTTTATTTTATTTGTTATTCGACTGTTATATTTGTCAAGAAATTTTTTTTCTTCATAATTTCATATTTTTTTATTCATGTTATTTATTTTTTCGTCCCTGTTTTTATATACTATATCTTGATTTATTTGTATTAATTTGAACAAATCTCTAATATTTATCGTGATCTAAATGTAATAATATTTATATTAATCTTTTACTCCAACACGTGTATTTTTTATTTTTTTTTTCATTTTGTATAATATGTAACCAAAAAATAACTGTCTCTTATTTATTGGTTATATTTTACGGTGCTCTTCATGCAGTGTGACGGCTGTTGTTAATTAATCATTACTTCTATTGCTTTTTGTTTGCAGGGATTTGTATTCGAGATTAAGCAAAACATTGGTAACTTTCTGTATATATATTTTATGTTACTTTTTTACTCTTTCTTTGTCTTCGTCTTTTAGCTAATATTATCTACCATGTTCTATTCTCTCTGCTTTTTGACTCTTTAAAGACCATAATGATACTACTCATTTCTTACTAACCTTACCGCCTCCTTTATATCTCTTTGTTCTATCTCTGTTGCTCAGTAATTTTCGTTGCTTTCTTTGATCTATCGTTTTGCCCGTGGTTCGTTGAATAAGGTATTCACTTTTTCAATTTACTTTGGTTGATTTGTTCTAGAATATTAATTTATAATGTTATATTTGTTCGTTATATGAAATGTTTTATACGCACTTTACTTTTTTCCTTCTCTATTGTACTCTCAGTCATTTATTTCTATTCTAATTTGATTAACTGAGATTTTATATTTACAAAGTTTTCTAAATCTTATTAAGATATAATGTTTATATTTATAAAAAATTTGGTTTTTAATATCCAAATATTTTATTCTCTTCTGGTAATGATGATGTTATATTTCATTTGTTATTACTATGTGCCGGGTAATTGTTACTAAAGATATGGTTATCATTGATGTTGCCCTTATTATTTTGGACTTATACCAATATATTTTAATTTGTCTTTTGTTTTAGTTTTACTATATATTTGTATTTATAAAAGCTGGTTTTGTCTATGATACTATTTTGTACATATTCGTTTGTTTCCTCTGCAGTTCACTCTTTTTCTTCTTCATTGTATTTTTGGTCATTTACTATTATTCTTAATTTATTAACTGACATTTGATATTTACACAGTGTTCTAAATTTTATTACAATAGAATGCCTTTATTTATCAAAAACTCGGTTTCTTATATTCAAACATTTTATTCTTCTCCGGTTATGATGATGTTATATATTATTTGTTGTTAACATGTGCTGAGTAATTATTATTACATATATGGCTATCATTGATGTTGCCCTTATTATTTTAGAGTTATGCCAATATATTTTATTTGTATAAACTCCTTAATAATGTAGTTGGTAGCCATTTATATTGCTAGATTTTGTTTGAATTACTTATGGTATATATTATTCACAACAAATGAATATAATCTGAACCAAATGCATACTAAATTTTCTTACTTATGGCATAAACTCCTTAATAATGTAGATAGCAGCCGAATATATTGCTAAATTTGTATCCAATTATTTAAAGTATATGTTCTTGACAATAGATGATTATAACCTGAACCAAATATTTATATATAATGTTATGTTTTCCTAAATGTTTCTTCATATATTTATAATCTCTACTCAATTTATAGTATAATATAAATCTCTTTTTTTCTCTACACTGATTTAATTTATGTATATGATATATTAGTATAACTAGGTATATTGCACAAACTGTTTGATTCTTACTCTTTTTTATATTGCTCTATCACTTATTCCTCATTTTTTTTCTTTTGGTTGCCTGTGTATGATTTTATATTTTATTCTTCTGTTTGTTTTCCCTGTGTTTCTCTCACTTTTCCATTTAGCCCATTCTCGGCTAAAGTTATGGTTTTAACTTATATCTTTCTAAATTTGTTTAGTGAACATTGAAATCTTTTATTTTCCTTAGTACATGTGTAATCCTGTATATTGCTATTCTAAGCTATACTATTTTCTCTTACTTATGGCATAAAATCCTTGATAATGTAGCTGGTAGCCATGTATATTGCTAGATTTTGTTTCAATTACTCATGGTATATATTCTTCACAACGAATGAAGATAACTTGAACCAAATGTATGCAAAATTTTCTTACTTATGTAATAAATTCCTTGATAACATAGATGGCAGCCGTGTATATTACTAGATGTCATATATATAACTCCATTTTGTACTTCCTGTTTTTTTCTTACGTGCACTGGACAACTTTTCCCTTCCAGTCGACTTTTGATCATTCACTGCTATTCATATTTCATTCACTAATGTTTGTTGCCAAAGCACTTGACTATTCATTTTTTTCAATCCACGTTTGGTCATTCACTGCTATTCTTCCATCGTTGACTAACACTTATATTTATACATTGTTCTAAGCTTTACTTCAAATTAATGTCTTTCTTTATCAAAAATTTTGTTTTTTATATTCAAAAATTTAATTCTCACGATTATAGTGCTGTTTTATTTTTTTTGTTAACATGTGCCGAGAAATAAGCTACAAGTTTGTTTGAGGAAACATTACAAGACAGAATCCAAAAATTTTCTCGCAGGGGCATGAAATAACTCAAAAGTCCAAATTTATGATATAATTGAGACATAAATTTGTAAGACTGTACAAAAAAATCGTAAAATCGAAACCGACCGAAGAACCGATCGCTCAAAACCGAAAATGGTGGTGCTACGTGGAACCGAACACAATCGGTTCGGTTAACCGACCGATCCCTAGATATTTGGTTCGGTTTCAGTTTTGTTGTGGGCTCATCGGTTAAAATCGAACCGACCGAGGAATTTTTTTTTTTATGTTTTCATTTTAAAAAAAAAAAAAAATTTATGTTGTCGTTTCTAAAGAGTGGATGTCGTTTTTACTCTTAGGAATCACAAAACTCAAAATGGAACCCTCTTTCTCTCAGTCTCTCTTCTGCCTCTCTCTGTCTCTCACTCTCTCACCCCAGACAGACACCCCCCACCCACCCGGCACCGACACGACCACCCACCCTGACGCCTCACCTCTCTCACTCTCATCCACCCTCACGGAAGCCCTAGCTGCCATCTCTCACCTCAGTCATCCTCAATTGCACGCCCGCCGCCACTCGGACGTCCGCCTCTCACTGTGAAAGAAGCCCTAGCCGCCAGCCGCCGCTCACACGTCCGCCTCCACCAAACTCGCACGTCCGCCTCCGCCAAGCTCCGTCGAGGTTAGGCTTTTGATTCTCCACTTTTAGTTTAGGCTCTTTATTCAGTTTTTAGTGGTTTGGCTTAGCATGGGTGAGGTTGGTTCTTGCAATTGATGTTTCGTGATGTTGATGATTGATGATATATGGCGAGAGAGCAAAAAATGGCCCTAATAAGAATATATATGGTTTGCTTTGGTTTGGTGTGATTTCTATATTTTTTTTCTCATGGTTTGATTTCTATATTTTTTTTCGCCCACTCCTTGGTGTTGTGTTTGTCTGAGAGAAAGAAGCAGAAAGTGTTGCTACTTCTAATGGGGGTGGTTGCAAACATTATTCCCAACTAGCTTTACACAATACTTTGCCTTTAGTTTATGGGAATGAAAGTTGATCCAAGAGATCTTACACCATATTTAAATTAATGAATAGAACAATTCTTATCATTATAATATAATGCCTTTACTATGATTAGTCTTTTGCACTTTCCCCACTATTTTAAGCAAAACTTGTATAATTTACAAATCGGTATGCTGTTGGTATGGACATATTTTAATATGTATTTTATAATTCTTTTGTTATTGTTCAATGTTTGTGATCTAACTAATGTTTCCAAAGCAATCCTATCATGGGATTTGTTTTTTCTTTTTTTTTAATATTATTATGATTCTCTTTGCTGAGGCAAGAACCACTCGGTTGATCTAGGTCCATGTGTTGTGTCACCTTTTCTAGATACTCTGGAAGTTTGGATGGTAGGATAGGAGGATAAATCCCAAATAGATAATGTAAAAAGATTTTAATACAAAGTTTTATGGTACACTGATTAAGATAGACGAGTTGATTAATTAAATATGTCTGAACTCTACCCCTTTTTAGTATTAATATTTTAAAGCATTCCTTTCCTTTTAAGGGAAACATATCGAAGTTCATGACCATATTTTAATGTATTAAATTAATTGAGATGATGACGGAAGTGATACTAAATGTCTACCACCAATAACCACTTTCTGGATTTGTTTTGGTATTTTTTCATATTGATGATCACTAATCTTGTTTTTGTGGGGTGCCTTGTCTTTGTGTCTTAAGTCTCTAGACTCCTCTAAGCATGTTCTTACCCTCCAAAAAAAAAAAAAAAAAGGAAAAAAATACTCCTCTAAGCATGGGGTCCTAACTCCTGTCCTTAAAAACCAGAGAGAGACGAGAATTTCTGGGAATTCAGAACTTTGGCCACCTACATATCATTAATTAATAGGTATACAAGAAAAAATGGCCCTAAAAAAGACGTGATATTCATTCTAAAATGAAAAATGTTAATGTTTTTTGAGTTTGGAAGGGAAAGGATTTCAAGTTGTATAAATGAAACCAGTAAGGTTTCAACCAGTAGTGTTTATTTCTTATTGTTCAAGTTGCCTTCTTTGAATTTAATGCATTGTGTATAATTGGAATCTCCATATCTCTCTCTCTCTTTTTCTCTCTCTTATTAGTGAAAGCATTGTGTACAATTTGAAAAATCTCATGTAGTGAAAGCATGTTATTTGTGATTGTTTAACTTTTAGCTTAATTCTTTTAGATGTCTTCATCGGAAAAGTAAAAAGAGATAGAGTCTCAATCTAGTAAAAAAGAAACCAAAACTACTAAAACACAAGAGACAACTGAGGAAGAAGGGAAATGTACTAAGAAACGGAAGAAAGCCCGACAAGTAAGCCCAGTTTGACAGCATTTCACGAGGGACGAAAAAACCAAGAGTGCTACTTGCAAGCATTGTGGTGTCACTTATGCTGCTGATTCGAAAAAGAATGGCACATCTACAATGAAAAGTTATATAGAAAGTTGTTTGATGAATCTAGAGAGTCAAAACAAACAAAAGACCATCCAATTTAGTAGAAAGATCGGAACACATGAGGAGGGCACTGCTACTAGTACTATGTCACTAAGAGCTTGGTCCAAGGAGGGTTATAAGAGAGCTGTTTCGGATGAGTTACCGTTCCGACACGTGGAAGGTAAAAGGTTTAAGCGCTATTCGGCGTACTTGAATCCTAGAGTGTTTGACATTTCAAGGATAACAATTGCGAGGGATGTTTATCAAATGTTTTTGGAAGAGAAGAAGAAGTTGAAGAAGGTTTTAGGAAAGCAACGGGTGTGTTTGACGACTGATACTTGGACATCAATTCAGAACATCAATTACATGTGTTTGTGTGATGACCTTAACTTTTGGTCATCATCCTATGCTCATACTTACCATTTGTTAACCTCTATGACGATGCTAGTTATAACTTCTTAAAATTTCAGGCCATTTTTTTTTCATTCTTACCATGTACGTTAAAATGCTGTAGCATTCTGGCAACATTCTATTACATCAGTCATCAAAATACATAAAACACTATTTTATTTTACATATAAAGTTCAGCAGTTTCTAAAACACCGATACATCCACAACCCACTTGCCCACATTCCATTTGCTACACCCTCTCTGCATGCCAAACATCAAGTTTTAGGGGCGGTGCCTTACCCGTGCTTCCTACAACATGAACAAACTTAATGAGCTTTCGCTCAGCAAGTATCAATAGGTCATAACAGATGCAATAATTATGCATACCCATATATGCATTCATATCATATAGCCTAGTACAGAATTCTTAACGACTTTCGTTCTGCGTTTCTCATTCTTTTCATTCTTGTTTACGGATACCATACTGTTATATGGAATGGTTTCCTTGTTTCATTTTCTTATCTTTTACTTCTTTGGGGCCCTGTCCTGTTGTACCATAGCGCGCATAACCAGTGAGGAGTGGGGTAGCTAACCAATCCAACTCAGTCACAGTTTCATATCTTTCATAGTCTCATAATAACCTTTCCTTTGAAGGCTGGTACAAATAGGACGTTTAGTCTCTTACCGTTTATCAATTTTCTCATTGAAGCAGTGGCGTAGTTAAATCTTATGAATTTGTGCATTATTGAACATTTTATCATGAGATTAACTTTTCGTTAAAGTTTAACCTTTCATTTCTCTTAGTTTGATCTCGACTTAACATCGATATATACTTTTTGCAGAATAAAGTTCTACGATTACATAAGTCTTGTAGATACTTACCTAACATAGTATCTAGCATTCACATTGTATCTATCATTCAAAATTCTACTATATGCACAATCTTTGTAGAACATAGAAAAGCAAGCTTGTTCATGATATAGCCATAGAAAAACTATTGTACTTACCAAAGTTTCGCTAAAGACGCGTCCTTTGTTTCCCTTGACGCTTTCCAACTTCAACCGTTAATCGGCCCTATTGCATAAATTTTTCGATTGTTAGAGTCAGAATCTAAAATCAATAATTACTTTGAAATTTACTTCAGAAAGGTCTACAATCCTTATGTTTGGTATTCAATCTCAAACTATTTCCTATCTCAAGGATTTGCACTAAAATCGTGCAAATTACTCAGTCATGGGCCTAATTTTTTCAATTTTGGTCTAAAACTGTGAATTCTCGTTATGTTCGGTTTCTAACCATCACCGATTATCGAAACATCTTTCTTTTCACACTTTAATCCCATATTCCTCTTGAAATCCAGTTTTAGTTCAAATTACTCAAACTAAATTTCGGCAGAGTTTCGCCTTATTTTTCTCGTTTCCCGAGTTTTCAATAACTCGTTCTACTTCTGATTCTAGTACCTGAAGTCCAGATTCACATTCCTGAACACAGATTCCAACATAATATTGAACAATACATATGTTCTTTCTTAATCTAGGCTCACGTATTTTCGATAGAAATCCACCAAAACTTTATTTAATCGTCTTAACACTTACACCGTTAAACTCTTATTACGATACTCTACAAAACCTCAGTTTCAATTTTCACTTTAACGGAAGTTTTTCTGAGATGAGTTACTATTCATCTAAATCAAGAAAATATAGAATTCTCACGAAAACTCTAAAATCTTACCTCCAGAAGTTGAGGTTTTTCCGCTAGAACGCCTCAGGTTACGTGTCTACCGAACTAAACGGAAGAAATCTCAATGAAAATGCTTGATTTTCCTTTCTCTGTCTCTCTCTAGCAACTCTCTGGTTTTTTTTTCTTTCTTCGTAACTCTCTCACGTCTCTTTCTTTCTTTTTTTTTTCTGCTATACTTCACGTTGGTATTAGCAAGTTTTTTTTTTTTTTTTTTTTTTTTTTTTGTGTAATGAAGTATATACTTAAAAGTCAAGTGAGTCTCCAAGTGTTGTCTCACGTAATACTTCACATAGTATGCTAGCTACAAAGTAGTGCCAAGTGGTTTCTGCATGTAATGCTTATGTCCACCTCATGCTAATTATTCTCTTTTTTTTTTTACAGACTTATCTCCACCTCACGGTAATAACGTGAGTCACCAATTTACATATAAACTTGCGTGTGTATATTTTATATATATATATATATATATATTATTTTAGATAAACTAATTTCTTAAGAAACGACTTAGAAATAATTATATATGTATAATATATATATACATATACTATAACTTTACATATTTTGGCAAATTTTACCCTGTACATAAAGTTTTTACATAACTTTTTCTTGATTACATCAAAATTCTACTACTTACTATTCCGAAAAGAATTTAGTCAAATACTGGACTGTCCGGATTAGACCTAAATTTTTCCTGGTCATTACAGTTTGGCTGCACATTGGATCGATGAAGATTGGAATATGCAGAAAAGGATCATTAATTTCATCCAAGTTCCGAATCATAAAGGAGAAAGAGTTGCAAAGGAGATTTTGGTTTGCCTTAATGATTGGGGCATAACTGCATGGTTCACAGTTACAGTGGACAATGCATCGTCCAATGATGTGGCTATGGACAGGTTGAAGAGAAAAGTCAAAGATATTCCTAATTTTCTCATCTTAGATGGCCAGATGATACATATGCGGTGTGTCTATCACATTCTAAACTTGATTGCTAACGATAGGTTCACAGACTTAGCATATTCTATTGCAAGCATCTGCAATGCAGTTAGGTATGTGAGGTCCTTACCTCAACCCCTCAAGAAGTTTAAGGAGTGCATGAAGGAAGAAAACATCAACTCAACTGCCCTATTGTGTTTGGATGTGAAGATGTAACACCCTGAGGAATTAATTGAGATTAATTAAGGTAATTAAGATTATTAGTGTGCCTAATCTGATTTAATTAATTGAGTTTAAATAATTCCAAGGTATTTAAATTATCTACAGTAATTTATTTTAATCCAGAAGTGTGTATGGGCGCATTTCTGGACTGTTATATTTTACACGTCATTTTCTTTTATTTTCCTTTTCTTTTCTTTTCCTTTTTCTCTTTTTCTTTTCTTTTCCTTCCTTTTCTTTTCTCCCATGCGCCTCTCTCTCTCTCTCTTCCTTTCACTCTCACTCCTGCACCCTCTCTCTCTCTCTCTCATTTCTGTCCCAAATCGAACGGGTTTTGAGCCAAGGAGTGATTTCAAAGAGTTTTCAACATCAAGAGAAGGATTCAAGGTAAGATTACTGAAAGAACCTCTCTTGAATTTTTAAGTTTTCGGATTTAAAACTCACTTTTGGTTCAAAACGGATTTTGATGATTTTCGAGTAAAACTAGAGTAGAAATTGGAGATCTTGGGTTCTTTGGACTTGTTTTAGGACCTAGAACCCGGATCTAGTGGTTGTCCCTTGAGATTTTGTGAATTGGGACTGGATTTGCAGGTTTTTTAACTGATTTCCGCGAGTTTTTGCGAACTGGAGATCTCCACCAGTCGACCGGATCTTGTTATGCCCACCGGCCGACTGGTCCGGTCAACCGGATGCACCCCACCGGCCGACCGGTGGTGATGCACTCCTCTGTCTCCGGTCAACCGGTGTACACGGGGTTTGACCATGTTTGGCCTGAAATTGTCGTTTTGACCCCTGTTTTCGGGGAGAACCCAAATTAGCTTCATTTGGGGACTTGGGATGAAAGGATTAGTATCTTTAATCCCTGATTTGATATTTAAAACCCTTGGAATGTAATTTGAAACATGAAAATGGATTAGGGCACACTAATTGGAAATCTTGGTATATGATTGAGATTGGATTACTTTAGGAATGGGAATTGATCCTAAAGTGTTATCTTGTATCAGTGATCGCTGAGGATTCAGATTGAAGGGGCTTGAGGAAGTGGAAGCGGAAAAGGCAACGCTAGTCCCAGGTTTGATTGTGCGAGGTAGGATTTCTATCCCTTTTCCTTGTGAGCCTGTTTTCAAAAACGATTTTGGCCTTGAAAATGTTTTAAAGAAAGGGATTGGCTTGCGAAAGAAAAATGTTTAAAAACCATGGCTTGTTAGTTTATGGAAATCCTTGGCTTGTCCTGTCCATGGAATCCATAGCTTGTCTAGTCATGGAACCTCATGGCTTGCCCAGTCATGGGGCCCGCGGCTTGAGTAGTTCGTGGGGTCATATGAACGATTTCATAATGTTAAATGGATGATTTCTTAAGATAAGAGATCTTGTGAACTGGTAATAGAGTCTATTGCCAGAAGCCTAGATAGGATGCGGAGAGTGCATCCTCGGGGGCAGAACCCGAAACCGGGTCCGTAGGTGAGGCACTTGGTGAGGTGAGTAATTTGTACTAATTACTCATCAAGCATGTAATGTCTGTTAGTTTTGTTATATTTCCTTTGAGAAAAAGGATGTGAGGTTCCTACTGTTCGCTTCGGAATTGAATGTCTTATTTTATTCATTTACGCTTATTTATTTATTTATTTGTTTATTTAAATTATTTCAAATTATATCCTACTGGGCCTTTCGCTCATGTTTCAAATGTTTAAACCCCTCCCAGGAGATTCGTGGAGCGGTGCATCGTAGCTGAATTATGCTACGGATCGAGCAAGTGAGGATCGCGTTCATCCTCTGTCATAAAATGTAAGGAATTGAGAAAAGTTATGTAAACTTATTTAATATTTGGACTTACTAGACTGTGGATGATGTCTGTTGTAATTGATTATTTACATGAACATGTATGTACGATACTGTATGTCCTGTGGGGTAGAGCCCTGTGTGTCAGAGGCTCCTGGATTATGTAATTTGTTTATATTTAAATGCAGCTAAGTGTGGGACCCGGTTGGGGATCTGCTTTATTAATCCCTAATCGAGCTCCACGTCATTTCGGATTTTAATCCAAGGGTGAAGGGGAAATTCGAAAATCCCATCTAGGGTTTGAGTTTTTGAATTTCCTCCTATATAAGGATATTTATTGAAAACCCTAAGAATGAGTTTTTTGAAGAAAAAAATATCACACACTTTTCTCTCCTAGGGTGGCCGGATTTTTGAGACAAAAATAGAAGGAAAATTGTTTCCTTAGGTTTTTGAAAAAGAGCCCACTCTCTCATCCCAAATACCATAGAGTCATAGTCTTGAATCAACAAGTGGTTTTTGGTGTGATCGTATCGATAGATCAACGATCTTGTTTCACGGCAATTCTCCATCTCGGAACGTGAGATAGTGAGACAAGATCCTTGCGGTCATTTAATTCAATTGTCACAAAGGTATGTGTATTATTCTAATCCTTTGTCTATAAACATATATCATGCATGTATCTATCGTTGTGGTTTACGTTTAATTTGGAATTACATGGATATGATAAAATTTTTGAAATTCCGCCTACAATGTTGTTGTTGTTCAAATGATTTTTCATCTATCAATCACAACTAGATCCTACAAAAACAAACCGAAACTAGCTAAAGGAGTAACGAATGAGTGCATAAATTATGCACTCATTAGTTTTATAGAGTTTCCATGTACATGGGTCACAGGACGAGGGAAGCTAAGACACTACGCCAGGGAGTGTCCATCATCTCTAGGTGATCAACAAAGGAGAGTACCTACTAGGGTTTTTGCATTCACACAGGCTGAGGCTGCAACACATCCATCAGTTGTTACAGGTGAGATACTTATTCATGGTATCATTGCACGTACACTAATAGATTCAAGAGCCACTCATTCATTTGCATCCAAAGAGTATGCGAGAAGACTGGGCCAACAGACAAATAACTTGAGGTGCAATACAATGTTACTCTTCCATTTGGGGAAATTATGCAGTCAAGTCGATGATACGAGCTTGTCCAGTAGTGATTGATGGGAGAGAGTTGTTTGTGGATCTAGTCGTATTAAACATGACAGATTATGAGGTGATTTTAGGGACGGATTGGTTAACAAAGTATAACACATGCATCAACTTTAGAAAGAAGATTGTAATGTTTAGACCTTCTAAAGGAGAAGAGTTCTCATTTATGGGTATAATGAGTAGTTTAAGGACTCCTATAATCTCTACTTTGAGGGCTAGGAGACTACTAGATAGTGGTTATGTGGGTTTTGTTGCTAGTATTATTGATACCCTAGTAGAGGAGAAAGTTATGTTAGAAGATATTTTTGGTAGTCAATGTGTTGACAGAGGTGTTTCAGAATATTTACCAGGGTTACCACCGAGAAGAGAGCTTGACTTTGAGATTAAGTTAGTACCTAGTACAACTCTTATTTCTAAGACACCATATAGAATGTCACCACTTGAGCTGAAAGAATTGAAGGTTTAGTTATAGGAATTATTGGACAAAGGATTCATTAGATCGAGTTTTTCTCCTTAGGGTGCTCCAGTGTTATTTGTGAAGAAGAAGGATGGGACAATAAGGATGTGTATTGATTACAGGGAACTGAATAAGGTGACAGTAAAGAATAAGTACCCTTTGCCTCAGATTGATGTAGGGAGCCACAGTGTTTTCCAAGATAGATTTGCGATATGGATATCACCTGTTGAGGATAAAGGAGGATGATGTACCAAAGACTGCCTTTCGTACAAGGTATGGACATTTTGAGTTCTTAGTTATGCCATTTGGATTGACCAATGCTCCAACAATGCTTATAGATCTGATGGATATAGTATTTAAGGATTTCTTGGATAACTTTGTGATTATTTTCATTGATGACATCCTTATCTACTCTCATTCAAGGGAGGATCATGCTGAGCATCTGAGAATAGTACTAAGAACTCTTAAGGAAAAACAATTATATGCCAAGTTTAAGAAGTGTGAATTTTGGTTGGAGAAAGTAGCATTTCTTGGTCATGTGGTTTCAAAGGATGGAATTTTAGTGGATCCTAGTAAGGTAGAGGTGGTGACTAATTGGCCAAGACCGACCAATGCCACAGAAATTTGAAGTTTTCTTGTTGACCAGGAAGAATGTACAGTTTAAGTGGTCTAATTCATGTGAAAACAGTTTTCAAGAACTAGATAATAGATTGGTGACGGCCCTAATTCTCACTATCCCTATGAATGATAAGGGGTTTGTGGTAAATAGTGATGCCTCTAGGAATGGGTTGGGGTGTGTATTAATGCAGGAAGGAAAAGTTATAGCTTATACTTCACATTTGTTAAAAGATTATGAGAAGAACTACCCAACTCATGATTTGGAGTTAGCTGATGCGGTGTTTGCATTGAAGATATGAAGACATTACTTGTATGGTGAAAGGTATGAGATTTACACATATCATAAAGTTTGAAGTGTCTCTTCACTCAGAAAGAGCTGAATATGAGACAAAGGCGGTGGTTAGAGCTGATAAAGGATTATGATTGTGTCATTAACTACCATCCTAGTAAGGCTAATATAGTGGCAAATGCTTTGAGCCTTAAATCTTCAAAGTGTATGAGTATGTCAGCTATGTCACTGATTCAGATACCGTTGGCTGAGGGACTTGTAAAATTGGAATTGGAGATTATACCTTATGGATTGATAGAGAGACTTTCTGCATTGACGTTACAACCCACATTGTTAGAGAAAATAAAGCAGAAACAAAGTTCAGATCCTTATCTTTGTCGTTTAAGGAGTAAAATTGTATCAGGAGAGAGTAAGAGCTTTAAGATCACTAGTGATGGAGTAATCAAACTTGGAACTAAGCTTTGTGTTCCAAATGATGATAGTCTTAAGAAGGAAATAATGGAGGAAGCTCATAATACTCCTTATTCGATTCACCCTGGTACAAGTAAAATGTATAAGGACTTAAAAGTTTATTATTGGTGGCCAAATGAAAAAAAAAAGATGTTGTCAAGTTTGTTGGAGAGTGTCTCACTTGTCGGTAAGTAAAAGGTGAGCATCAGAGACCGAGAGGTACATTGTAACCATTGGAAATTCCACAATGGAAATGGAAGGATATTGCGATGGATTTGTAACTGGATTACCAAGGACCAAGGATGGATATGACTCAATCTAGGTGAACATTGATAGATTAACTAAGTCGGCCCATATTCTTCCAATTCGTATAACTTACTCCACGGATAAATATGCCCAGATATATGTAAAGGAAATTGTTCAATTGCATGGGGTACTAACCATTAACGTTTCCAACAAAGGTTCTTAGTTTACCTCCCATTTTTGGAAGAGCTTACATCGAGCTATGGGTACCAAGTTAGTTTTTAGTACAGCTTTTCATCCCCAAACAAATGGCCAATTAGAAAGAACTATTCAGATTTTGATGGATATGTTGAGAGCATGTGCTCTTGATGTCCAAAAGTCTTGGGATGAGTACCTACCTCTGCCTGAGTTTGTATATATATAATAATAGTTATCAGGCTATTATTGGTATGGCACCTTGTGAGGCTTTGTATAGTAGAAAATGTAGATCCACAATCCTTTGGGATGATATGGGTGAAAAGGAATACCTTGGTCCTGATTGGGTGCAAAAAACTGAGGAAGCAATTCAAAAGATCTGCAGGAGAATATTAGTTGCTCAGAGTAGACATAAAAGCTATGTGGATGCTAGAAGAAGAAATGTGGAATTTGAAGTTGGAGACAAAGTTTTCTTAAAGATTTCACCAATGAAGGGAGTGAAAAGATTTGGTAAGAAGGGAAAGTTAAGTCCCAAATACATTGGTCCCTATGATGTAGTGGAAAGAATTAGAAAGGTGGCATATAGATTAGCTTTACCATCATCTTTGGGTGGTGTACATGACGTCTTCCACATATCCCTATTAAGGAAATATGTTCCTAGCCCCTCACATGTGCTAAAACAATAAGACGTGGAGCTTAATAAGGACTTGACTTATGAGGAACAACTTATTCAAATCTTAGAAAGGAAAGAAAAAGAATTGAGAAATAACAAAATCTCCCAAATCAAAGTCCTATGGAAAAGTCAATCAATGGAGGAAGCAACATGGGAATTAGAAAATGAGATGAGAATTAAATATTCGAACCTATTTGGTGAGTCAAATTTCAAGGACAAAATTTTTATAAGAAGATGAGAGTTGTGATGCCCAGATTTTTCACATACTAGTTGGCCAATGCATTGCATGATTTTACATTTATATGCATATGAGTTATATGTTTTATTTGTCATCAAGGTGCATCATCAGGTTGATAATGTGCATTTAGTGTTAAATGTGTATATTGTAGTCATAAGTTACAGGTTTCCTTGAAGGTGAATCCGGTAAGTGGGAATGAAGGAAAATAAGTTTAAGGATGATTTCATATGGAACTTGATAGGTAACAGAGCTCAAATATTTTTAAAGTATAAAAAAATGAATAAAAATGGTCGACTTTAGATGTAATGGGAAGGTTTAGTATGTGTTTAGTTGGGTGAATAGACCATAATATAGTAAGGGACATTTGATAATGAGTATATAAGTGGATAAAATTTATTACGAAGGGTTGACGTGAGTTCCACATGAATTATAGGGTGGGACTACTTTAGAAACCCTAGTTTGACACAATTTTCAACGTTTGGGCTTTCGACCTAGATTAGGATTTTTGGCGGTTATTGTTGCTTTAGAAGTTCATTAGGGCATGTTTTATAATGTATGGAAGGTTTTAGAAATATTGGTGTAAAGTTTTGATTATGAATGGTTTAAGATTTGTAGATGACATCTATAACATGCAAAAAATCAGTACGAGTACATACGCTTGATTTGGTAAGAAAAATGATAGGTTGTGACTTAAGGTGTACTTGGACTTTTGTATAAGTGTTTTACACTTTAAAGAAAGAAGTTAGCTGCTGGAAATTTGACACAAGGGCAGCTTAGGTGAGAGTACTTCATGGTGAAGTACTTAAGGTGGTTGCCAGGTTGTTTAAAAAGTTTATTAAGTAGCTTAAGCTATCAGCCTTAAAAACTCTAAGTCTGACTCTTAACCTCTGAAAAAATCCATTTCCATTAAGGCTCAAGTGAGGATAAGAGAAATCTTTGGTGGTTTAGTAAGTTTTGGGTGCTTAATTGCAAGAAAACTCAAACTGGGCTAAGGTAAGCCACTGTTTAGTTATTCGGTACTGTTCCGTTCTGTTCAGGAAGTTTTTCTTTGACTTTGACTATAATATTTGAACCACATGGTCTCTTATATGTCTAGAGGATCTCCATAAAAGGCTATAATCAAATTCAATAGGAAAGTGGTGGTTTGAGGTTCGTTTGTGGAAGCTGTCTAGAAACAGGATTGTTTCAAAACCGGTTTAGGTTTGTGCATGGTTACCTAGCCTAGAAACCTTCTTTTGATCTGAATTTCTCAATGAAGGCTCAATTATATTTAACTAAATTCCACTAACATAGTTTTTGCAAATTCAATTTGATTTGGGAGTTATAACCTAAAACCTGAGGCTGGTCCAGTTTGTAGTATTGGAAGAATTTGTGGTTTCAAGATGTTTTGTGAATTTTGGTGAATTTAAATTTGTTTAAGTTGAAAAACTGGTGTTTTATGCTTTATGGAGTGTTAAAATGAAGGAGAAACTCTGCCAAATTTTTTAGAAAATAATTTGACTTAATTTGGATAAAAAATGAGAGAGTTAGGCCATGTTTTGGTGTTGCCTGTGCACCAATCCACACCAAGCACACTCCTGGCCCAGTGGGCACACGCTGCAGGGCACACGGGCATGCCCATGGGCACGCAGCCAGGCCAGGGGCGCCCAGCCAGGTATGCCCTTGGGGCTGCTTGGCCAGGACGCGGCCTGACTAAGCCAAATGGCCTAGTCAAGGGTTTTCAGGGCCCTGGAGTCCCTTTTTGGTGCTATTTCTTGCGTCTAAGTCCTTTAAACCCCTATTTTTTTTATGATTGTCACTTAAAATAATTATTTAAAATAATATTTTATTTATTTAAATATTTAAAAAAATTAGTGAAGATTAGGAAAATGAGCTCCTTAATACATAATTGTTACTGATTGTTGGTCGGGTGATAATGTCAGTTAAAATACTCAGTATTTCAGATGAGTGGAACACCAGATTCCCTGAGAGGATACCAGAGGGCCTCAATATCAGTTCTAAGGCTCGAGGTAAGTAGAATATCACCTGTATCACGATAAAAATCGTGCATATACTATGCGATTCAAAGTTGCGATATGTGAGTATATTAGACATGTGTTATTGATGTTAGCATAATCATGCTTGCATGACATGATGTAAAGATAAGTACCATTGAACATAAAATGAAAAAAAAAATGAATATTAAAAGTGAAGAGAGAGTTAAATGATAGTTTTGTAGTTTTGACGGGTTTTTTGTCTCCAAAGAGACTGTCGGACCTATTGCGGCGTGGGAAGCTTCTCTGATGATCACGGGGAAGGATTTGTGTTTATTATGATTAGCCCCACATGACTGTATTTTATAATATAATTTGTGATCACTAGGTCGAAGAACCTTTGTCTCAATAGAGACTTGCGGTGTGGGAAGCTTTCTCGATGATCACGAGGAAGAATTGGTTTCAAATGTGAAAAAAGTGTTTTGCCCCACATGAAGGAATTCGATGTTATTTATGTTGTGGCCACAAGGTCCGATGAGGTATCGGGGATACCACCCCGTCTAAGTAATTGCACTCATAAGATAAAAGAATGAATGAAAAATTAAAATGTATGATGTTAAAAAGTCATGAGCTCATGCATATTCTCATTGTTGCTATATCATGCATTATTCTACTTATTGGGCTTTAGCTCACTTATTTCTATGGTGATGCAGATGAGGGTACATCTCAGTATTAGTTATGGACTAAATGGTTGGCTGGCGCAATCCTGAGGACAGAGATAGGTGTTTATGGACAAACTGACTTGTATTTTGGAGGCCCTCATTGTACTTAGGGAGTGTGTGAGCCCGTGGGCGTATGCACAGTATAAGGCTGAGCCTATTTTTATACTTAATATGTATTACATGTTAGGTTAATTTAGGGAAAAGTTAAGAAGTAACGCTACTTAATATGGTGATTGGATAATTTTGAGCCATATTGGGGGGTGTTACATGTAGCCTCAGCAGTTCTCACACTCGTGACCACCACATTGTACATGTCCTTAATTACCTTGATATACCTCACATGTTGTGGCGGCCCGCGCTCTCGCGGCGCGGTCGCCGTGCCTTATACTACTACTAATGGGCTAAGCTTATACTACTACTAATGGGCTAAGCTATAGTCTAATCCATTATTCGTTGTTAGACTATTGTCTCTTTAATTTACGTTCGTGTGCGGGTAAATTTTTTTTTCTTTACTTTAACCCTCGGGTTCTTAACATGTTATGTTGTTATACTAATAACACATCTTGCTATTACTTTAAGGATTCGGATATCATACTAGTTCCCGAAACCTTGTCTTAACTTATTACAGTCCCTTGTTCTTTACTAAGACAATGGTTGTAATATCTTCTTCTTAGAACTGAACATACATACTAGTATTCTATATTACATTAATCTGCAGCGGAAAATTGTTTTCTAAGCGAGCGTAGTAGAGACCACTCCTGTGTACCCATGACATTTCCACCACCCTTGCCTCCGCATGTCCATCAAGCAAACCACTATATGACTGGCTACTTACTTTTTTTACCTGCACACGAGTAAACTGATGAGCTAACGCTCAGCAAGTATAAACATGCATACATCATAAACTAGTAGAAATTACATTAAGAGTTATGATGCAAATATGCTCGTGTGAAACATGCTTTAAACTACTTTCTATCTTTCTGTTCTTACTTCTGTGGGCCTGGGCCCCTGTTTACTGTCTGGTCTAGTCGGAATCTCTACTCTTTGAGATTTTTCCTCCCTTGCGGAGGCCGACGACCCAATCAATCTTTACTTTCTTGGTCATTTCTTCTTTATTTTGGTCTAGTCGGAATCTCTACTCTGTGAGATTTCCCTCCCTTTGGAGGCCGACGACCCGTTAGTCTTTATACTTTACTGGTCATTTCTTACTGTC
This sequence comes from Morus alba, assembly GCA_012066045.3. NCBI lineage: Eukaryota > Viridiplantae > Streptophyta > Magnoliopsida > Rosales > Moraceae > Morus > Morus alba. The sequence goes on from CP050224.2 coordinate 36,316,668, forward strand.
TGGTCTAGTCGGAATCTTTACTCTGTGAGATTTTCCTCCCTTGCGGAGGCCGACGACCCGTCAGTATTAACTATGCATAAGGGTAACCATATGTCGCCCTTCTGAAATCTAGAGCATTAAGCCCTCCAAACACGTATAATCACATGTAATAACATAGACTTAGGAACATAAGTAAATTCACAGTTTTAAGTCTAACCATAGCTTACTCGAGTCCAGACGAACATATATGTCTATACTTACAGTTAATCCGCTAGGATTCCCGCTTGCTGGAAGTTCTTTCTCGTTGCTTCGGCTCTCGTGCCAAAACCTATTCCATGGAAATAGGTATTAACCACCTATTCCAAGCATCAAAATTTCTCATACTTGGATTCCTAAATCCAATTTCAACTCATTTTTGAACTTAACCCCTCTAGGCTGAATTCTAGCTCAAGAGGTAATTTACACATATTTGTGTATCTCGGTTTCTGAATCTTAATCTATTCATTTCCGAGCTTTAAAACTGTTATCCAATCTCTAGAATCGGATTACTAACTCATTGCTTACTAACTAGATTTTAGGAAATTTCGGCAGAGTTTTGCCTTAATTTTTCTCGTTTCCCGAGTTTTCAATAACTCGTTTTACTTCCGATTTCGGTACCTGTAGTCCAGATTCACATTCCAGAACACAAATTGCTACATAAATTGAACAAAAATACATTTCCTCCATTTCTAGGGATTTTTGGATTTTTAGTGCAAATCCAAAAAAAATTGTTCAATCCTTTCAATACTTGCACATTAAACTCCTATCACAGTCCCCGACAAAACCTCAATTTCATTTTTCAGTTTTACGAATTTTTTCCGAGATGAGTTACTATTCATAGAAACGAAAAAACAAGCAGTTTCTCATGAAAAATCCGAAATCTTACCTTGAAAAGTCGAGATTCTCCGCTAGAATGCCTCGGGTTATGTTTCTACCCGGATGAGCGGAAGAAATTTCGGAAAACGGGTGATTCCTTGATTTTCCTTGATTTTCTCTCTTTTCTCTTTCTTTTCTCTATTTCTATGACACTTAGAAAAAGAAGCAATTGTGGCTTCTAATCTCATCTGTAGGCCATTTTAAGTGTAATATGTATATTATATTAATATTTCTAAAAATATCTCACATTACTTTCTAAAATTAAATTAGAGAAATAACTTTAATTCCCATAATTTAATTCTACTAATTCTAATTAATTTTAACACTTAATTTAAGTGGTTCTGTGTTCCCCACATTTTTCTTGTCGAGACCAAACTTTTCGTTTTTCAAAACGAGTCTCTTTTCGGTACCGATAATTTCACATCTGGTACAAGTTCTATACTGCTTTTCTGGACTGCCGAGCACCCTGGGTCAAATTTCTCATATTCAACCCACTTCTCTTGGGTATCTCAATAGTCAATTTCTTTTTCTGAAATTCTCATTTTAAACGATCCGAACTGCCCAAACGCGCGTGCCCTCGCGGTACTCATTTTTTAGTTTCCCGCTTTAACTGACCCGGGAAAATTCTATTTCAGGAACTTTTGCCATTTTCCTTACTTCTAATATTTCTACTCTTTTTCTAACTGGTCATTTGGTCATTTACCAAATATTTCAGTTTTTCATAACTAAAATATACCTGTTAAAATTTCTAACTTTTAACCGATATTTCACTATTCACAACTGATATTTACAAATTTTCCCTGTAAAAATATTCGTATTATAACTTTACACTTTTCGGGTGATTTTACCCTGTATATAAAGTTTCTACATATCACTTTCCTGATTACATTAATATTTCTACTACTTTCTGTTCCGGGAAAAATTACGGTCAAGTACCGGATTGTCCGAATTTGACTTAAAATTTTCCCGGTCATTACACATGCAATCCTCTTTTTTTTTTTAGAACCCACCATAAAACTTCCTCGGCACCCTATTATATGCATTTTATAAATCAGTAAAAAGACCATATGTAGGTCCGTCTTTGGTGTCTGTGCCATTCCATCACCATCATAAGATGAAAATGGCATTCGTGGTTGATCTACCTAGCATGATACCAAATTAATTAACTGAGATGGTGGTTTTGACCCTTAATCTCATTTCAATAACTCTCTCCCAAAGTTTTAAAGTGTAGTTTATTAACTTTATGCCCCTATAATTATTACAATTCAGCACATCTCCCTTATTCTTGATTCTTGAAGATGGGGACAAGAAGACTTTTCCTCCATGCATCAGGCATATGTTTCTTCTTTAGTATCTCATTAAAAAGCTTAGTGAGCCACACAATTTCAACATCTCTTAATGCCATTCAAACCCCTATTGGAATATCATTTGGCCCACATGCCTTTCCCTTTTTCATTTTTCGTAGTACAGTTTTAACTTCTGAGACTCTGATTCCTCTTGTATACATCATATTAAGTTCTCCTTGTAACCTAAGATCGTCAAAATCTATCACATAATCATCATTATAAAGCTTCTCAAAGTAACTCCTCCACCTTTCCCTTCAAAAGCTTTATAATGATGATCATCCGATAGAATTTGACGATCTTAGGTCACAAGCTTTATAAGATCGTCTTTTATATATATATATATATATATATTGTAAATAACTTCATATAACAATATTTTTATCGACGTCTTCAATGTCCCTCAAAGAAGGAGTCGTATTTGGAAGACGAAGAAGACCATGAGATCTCCACCACTGAAGGGGAGTCTGGACGGAAGACAGAAGAATCCTCTCGACTGGGGGAACTTTGGGCCATTGTTCTGGTGATAAAAAAGATAAGGAGCTGAGTTAAAACCCTAGCGTCAAGAGGAAGAAAGGATCGATAATCTAAATGACGACTACTCAAATGCCTCGACTTGACGTCAACCATTCATATGAGGATGATAACGGCGAGTGCTCATAGAATCCCAAGTTTCCCAGAAACCAGAAGAACACCGACAACAAAAAGATGGAAGAAAAACTATCCTACGCGAAAAAAAAAAAAAAATGGAGTAAGTCTCCTAACTTCTATGTTCTGCATGATTTTGCATAGATATATATACATGGTTCAAATAGGAAAGGAACCCGTGAGTGAGTAAAGCAAAAGAGGGTGGTAAGGCTTACGGTAAAGAAGGATTCTCGGGGAAAGTCTCAAGTAAGAACGGTTTTTTGCGATGAGGCTCGAAGAGTAGGAAGTACGAGCCGGAGGTTTAAAAAGAAGGATCCCGGCAGAGTAGGCAGCGGTTCAAAAGGTGCGAACAGAGTCGGCCTCTAGGAATTTTTCCTAATTGAGTTCTTAATATATGAATTAATGAGATTAATTTATTCGTGCATAAATTAATATAATCTAGAGTATCTCAAAGGTTTTATGAAAATTTTGGTTATACACGATCCCCACCCCCTGGACGCTTCCGCGTCCAAATTTGATTCGGCAACCAACAAGAAGTTTGGCGCCAATTGAGCGGGAGAAATGCCATAAAGATGGCAATAGTCCCTTACAAAAGGATGAACCGGGAGGTACCCGGTCGGCGGCATACTGGTCCTAAAATACATGTCTGGGAGGAGGTATTCGAACCATCTCCCGTCGATCCGTCCTTCCTTCACAGCCCGGATGATATCCTTGTTCCGGACCCTCGACGCCACAACATTGGCTGTAAAGAAAGGCCTATCCAGATCACCACTCGTGACGGCCAGGGGGCGTCTACCATCGCGGCAGCCACCCCGCCTACACTACCCCCCGTGAAGGGGATCCGCTCTACTATCTCATCCAACGTCCGTTCGACGCTACCGAATTCGCTTCCGAAGTCGTCGCCCGGCTCATATCTGGCTTCGACATCTTCAATGTCCCTCAGCACGGAGTTGACGCTGGAAGACGAAGAAGACCATGAGATCTCCACCACTGAAAGGGAGTCTGGACGGACGATTGAAGAATCCTCTCATTCGGGGAACTTTAGGCCATTGTTCGGTGATAAAAAGACAAGGAGCCGAGTTAAAACCCTAGCGTCGAGAGGAAGAAAGGATGGCTATTCTAAATGACGACTAGTCAAACGCCTCGACTTGACATCAACCATTCATATAAGGATGGTAACGGCGAGTGCTCATAGAATCCCAGGTTTCCCAGAAACCAAAAGAACACCGACAACAAAAAGATGGAAGAAAAACTATCCTATGCGAAAAACAAAACGGAGTAAGTCTCCCTAACTTCTACGTTCCGTGCATTTTGCATATATATATACATGGTTCAAACAGGAAAGGAACCCGTGAGTGAGTAAAGCAAACAGAGGGTGGTAAGGTTTACCAGTAAAGAAGGATTCTGGGGAAAGTCCCGAAGTAAGAACGGTTTCGCGACGCGGCTCGAAGAGCAAGAAGTACGAACCGGAGGTTTAAGAAGAAAAATCCCGGCGGAGTAGGCAGCAGTTCAACAAGTGCGAAGAGAGTTTGTGGTTTTGAAGAAATGGCTCTCGAGTTCGTAGAAGGTATTTAAAGGGACGGAAGTCCTCGACCCTGACCGTTGGATGAAGATTTTAGAATCCAACGGCAATGGAATTTTGTCCAGATCTGACGGTGATAAACGAGGGCGGGAAACGGAAAGGTCGCAATCCAAGGGCCCATATTCGTCCTTTCAAAGTGAGGCCATACATCATCATGGGGAATCGACCGACGCGACGGTTGCGTCCCCTGAAGGAAATTCAAAGCGTCCAGGCCATCATTACGGACGAAGGCTCGGGACCGGTTTCCTACACCCGAAGCACAGAAGGACGACCGAACCTAAGCTCAAGGCCACCTAAAAGGAGCCCTCGACCTGGGGGGTAGCTGTTGTGTGGAAAAATGTGACGGACACATGGAGGAATGATAATGCAACACGTGGCCTTAACTACCCTCCGCCAAGCAACAACCCTCGACGTCTATGTCTCCCTCCTATTCCGCTAGCGATCCCAAGGACGAAGTCTAAATTAGGACAATTATTCCTTCTGGCATTGACAGATCGTGCCTTCGAGCTTAAGGCACGAAGATCCCTCGACCACAGAAAGGACCACCAAGGAGAACAATTGGGCTAAGCGGCGCTGGTGACGAGGGGAATGGTCTTTAGAGGACATGGCAAGTTGCGTGCAAAAGTGGGGGACGTCTGCAGGCATTAATTGTGAGCTCTCAAACCACCCTGCAGGGGATAGGAGAGTGTTACGGGGAAGCACAGAGCCGTAATAGGAGACTAATTGGCTGAATAAACAGTACTGATTAGTGGGCTACGACTGGTCCTACCAAGGGAGAGCACTTGAGTGCTTCTGCCGACGAAGGAAACCCACCAAGCAAAGGAAGCCAATTATAAAAGAAGGAAGACCCCCAATGAGGAAGATATATATTTTTTAGATTCCGGAAGAGAGAAAAGAGAGTGAGGGAGAGCAATTGTTGTAAATTGTAATCTACCCAAAAGAAATACAAAATCACAGTGGATGTAGCTCTAATTTTACAGAGTGAACCACTATAAAATTCCTTGTGCTATTTGTCTATGTGCACCTTAGTTAACACACAAACTCACTCATTCAACAAATCCTCACACGTTTACTACACATAGGCCGGTAATCCAAAGGGAAACCAAGAGGTAACCCGGCCGGTTTTTGTTGGCAAAATTTAACTGTCAACAATTGGCGACTCCACTAGGGACCGAACGAGTTTGACCCTCAACAACCTAGTTATCAACCAAGACAGCCCGACGGATGAAACCGCCATCCATCCAGGGAATACGGGATGGAAGAAGATCTACGCCCGGTCAGAAACAAAGTCCCACCTCCAGACGCACCACGGCCGGATCCAATGCAGATGCAGGCCTAACTAACCACTCTAACCGAGTTGGTACGTGGGCTAATGACCGTGGTTGAGCGCTTAGATGGAAGGAACTCCATGCCGCCATTAGAAGACGCCCCGAGGCCGTAGGGACCTGCCATGGCAGGAAATCGAAACCTCAGTGACCACCCACATATCCAAGAGGGAACCGGGGACAGTGAGAATCACCGGGGCCTTCCTAGGCCTTGGCCTTCCCATTCCTCTGGCAGCCGTTTAAGGGTCGCCAGACTCTAAGCTCTCGAGGTACTGCCACAAAATCCAGGAGGAAACCCACCAGGAGACTTGGGGTTAATACAGGCGGGCGTCTAGGCCAGAGGCGGACCTAACGCATAGAGGGCAGAGGCGTCAAGAGTAGCTGGCTCGGCTATCTCAACGGAAGAAGCACGCGCCATCATGGAACGCATGGCCAGCCTGGAACAAAAGCTAATGGGAGACGTGGCAGGCCTAAAGAAGAACATAGGGTGAGGGGCCGAGGTGGTAAACATCGACATCATGCCCAGCCGCGCACATGACCATCCGTTTACCGCAGAGATAATGGCGCCCCCTCTCCCCGACAAATACAGGTCGGCCTCGATCCCACCATATGATGGTCGAGGGGATCCCGACGACCATTTAGAGATGTACGCAGGGCACATGCTCTTGCACGGATACACCGAGGAGATCATGTGCCGAGCCTTTCAAAACCATTTGACGGATTCTGCCAGAAGATGGTTCTGGACACTGAGGCCAAATTCTATCTCAAGCTGGGATGAGTTGAAAGAAGCATTTTCCTTCAAGTTCATAGGGTTTAAAAATACGTCCCCCAGAAGCAGAACCTAATGGCAATATATCAAAAGCCAAACGAGTCATTAAGGGAATGGCTTGCAAGATACGGGGAAGCTGTCGCCGCCACGATGGACATAACGGACAGAGAGGCCTTGATGGGAGCGTTATCTAGCATGAAGAAAATTACTCCCTTCAAGAGAGAGCTGAACCGAAAACCCCCGTCCAGCTACAAGGAATTTGTTACGCGAGCGCAAGAGTACATCAACGCCGAGGAGGCAGACGCCAACGACCCCGAACATAGGTCCAACAAGAATAAAGGGACCAAATAGGGGTCGACACCTGCAAAGCAAGATGGGAAGAAGCGTCAAGGTGGAGGAAGTGGAGACAAGCAGCCAGCTGCGACGTCGAGTGCTCCAGAAGCCAAGAAGCCAAGGCAGGACGATGCCCGTAAGCCTCGGCTGTTCCAAAATACGACTCCTACCATGAGCTAACGGTAGGCATCGAGGAGATCTTCAATCAGGTCGGCCGAGGAAACCTGCTACGCCGACCATAACCAATGAAGTCGGATCCCAGCCGAAGGAACCAAAAGAAATTCTGTAGGTTCCACGGCGAAGTCGGCCACCACACCAATGACTGCGCTGACCTTAAGGATGAAATCGAGAGAGTAATCCACGAGGGAAGGCTACAGGAGTTCAGGGCCGAGCGGAGACCTCGCAAGGATGGCCACGGCGGACAAAATGATGGTCGACGTCGAGAGGAGAACCAACGCCCAGTGGATCGTGAACCCATCGGCGTCATACGAACTGTCCTCAGTGACCCCTACATAGGAGGAGACTCGAGGAGGTCTCAGAAGGACTACGCCCATAAGGCCAAGGGGTTTACTAGGAGCGATTCTGGAGCGTCTCCGCTACAAAAACCCCAAGGTACAGCCACACCGACGTGGCCTTTAATGAGGACGACGCCAGCGGAGTTCACTTGCCCCACAATGATGCATTGGTGGTGGAAGCCATGATTGGAAACCACACCGTGTGCCAAATCCTGGTAGACAATGGGAGTTCAGTGGACCTCCTATATTCTGACTGCTTGGAGAAAATGGGGATCCAAAAAGAGGAGTTGGAAAAGACCTCCAGGCCACTATACGGTTTCACCGGAGACTCCGTCATCCCTTAGGGGACTATCCGGCTACCCATAACCGCCGGAGAGAAACCCCGATAGGCCACCACAATGGCCAACTTTGTGGCCATAAAAGGAAGCTCCCAGTACAACGCTGTAATCGGGAGACCAACCCTTCAAGTGTTGAGGGAAATAACCTCCGTCTACCACCAAAAGGTCAAGTTCCCTACCCGAAACGGCGAAGGTGAAATGAAGAGCAACCAGTATGAAGGTAGGGTTGCATACTCTGACGCAATGCGTATATGACCAGCCAGAAGATGGGAGACTAGGATGGTGTATCAAAACCCCGTCGAGGACATAGACCCTGTGGTTCAAGAGGAGGTCGCATGGTCTCAACCCACGAGCAATTGGTGGAAATCCAAGTTAACCAAAGTGAGTCCACCAAAGTGCTAAAATTGGGCCAGTGCATAGCTCCATCACTTAAGGTCGAGATCAAAGACTTCCTCAAAAAGAACTTAGATGTCTTCGTCTGGAATCATTCCGACATGGAAGGGATTGATGCCAAGGTAATACGTCACTCCCTGAACGTCGACCCCTCATATCCACCCAAGCGCCATAAGTGTCGACCAATGAACCCAGAGAGATACAAAGCAATCGAAAGAAAGAGGTCGATGTCGATCAACAATGGGTTCATCAGGGAGGCCTATTATCCACGTTGGGTATCAAACCTCGTTCTGGTGGTCAAGCCCAACGAAAACTAGAGGACATGCGTCGACTTCAGTGACCTCAACAAAGCCTGCCCAAAAGATGGCTTTCCACTCCCTCGAATAGACCAAATGGTCGACGCCATGGCAGGACATGAGATGCTGAGCTTTATGGATGCTTACTCTGGATACAACCAGATCCCCATGCATCCAGCCGACAAAGAGCACACATCCTTCATAACCGACAGGGGCCTCTACTGCTACAAGGTGATGCCTTTCAGCCTGAAAAATACAGGGGCTACCTACCAAAGGCTTGTGAATAAGATGTTCGCTCATCAGCTCGGCAAAATGATGGAGGTCTACGTCGATGATATGCTTGTGAAAAGTACCAGGGCCAGCCATCACGTCGACCATCTGGGGGAAATGTTTCGTATATTGAGAAAATACCATGAGAAACTAAATCCCCAGAAATGTGCCTTTGGAGTTGGGTCGGGCAAATTCCTTGGTTTTATGGTCAGCAACCGTGGGATTGAAGCTAACCCCGAGAAAATTAAAGCCCTACAGGATATGTAGTCCCCAACTAAGCCAAAGGAAGTACAAAGATTGACAAGATGTGTCGCCGCCCTGAACAGGTTTATATCAAAAGCAACAGACAAATGCGTCCCTTTCTTCAACACTTTGAAAGGAAGCAGGCGCTTTGAGTGGACACCGCAATGTGAAGAGGCCTTCCAGAACTTGTAGGAGCATTTGGGCAAGCCCTTAGTTCTGTAAAAACCAAACCCTGATGAGGAGCTTAGCCTATACCTCTCCGTATCCCAACACGCCGTAAGCTCCTATTAATAAGAGAAGAAGAAAGGGTGCAATTGCCAATCTACTATGTCAGCAAAAGGCTCCTCGACGCCGAGTCAAGATACCGTGAAATGGAGCACTTAACCCTCGCCCTAATGGTAGCTTCGAGGAAACTTCGTCACTATTTCCAATCTCACACAATACGGGATCTCACAAATCACCTGCTAAGACAGGCTCTACAAAAGCTTGAAACTTCCGGTCGACTCCTCAAATGGTCGATAGAGTTGAGCCAGTTTGACATAAAGTATGTGCCAAGAACTGCGATCAAGGGCCAAGTGCTCGCCAATTTTCTAGCTGAATTCTCTCATAGGCCAGCTCCCGCCGCATCTGAAGAAGTCGAGGTTACAAAATGGAAGCTCTACGTGGATGGGGCGTCGAGCAAAAATGGGTCAGGAGTCGGCGTCTTGTTAATCAGCCCCGAAGGCCACAAGATTACCTCTGCGGTTCGGCTTAAATTCAAAGCGTCGAACAATGAGGCAGAATATGAAGCGCTAATTGCCGGACTACTATTAGCCAGCCACCTGAAGGTTGAAGAGCTCAGCGTCTTTAGCGATTCTCAATTGGTCGTCGCGTAAGTAAAAAAAGAATACCAAGCACGCGGTGAGAAAATGTGGGCATATTTAGGAAAGGTAAAAGAAGAACTCGTTAAGTTTAAAAACTACGAGATACTTCAGATACCGCGAACCAAAAATGCAAACGCCGACGCTCTAGCAAAGCTAGCATCTTCAAGAGATTCTAACACACTAGGGGTCGTTCCCATCGAAGAATTAGAGTGGTCAACTATTGAAGAAAATGCTAAGGCCCTGATTGTCCAAACAGGTGAAAATTGGATGACGCCACTCATCCAATACCTAATGGATGCACATCTACCGAGCAATAAAGACGAAGCCAGACAGATCAGATATAGAGCTGCTAGATACATATTGTACGATGGCTTGTGCCTGGATGATGCTGAAGCACAGAAGGTCCTCCAAGAGATCCATGAAGGAGTATGCGGTAACCACATTGGGGGCAGTCTTTGGCTCTAAAGGTTTTAAGGTAAGGATACTACTGGCCCACGCTCAAAAAGGATGCTTTTCAATACGCCCGATGCTACGATAAATGCCAAAGGTATGCCACAATTCCTAGAGCACCCCCAAAAAATTTAACCTCCATACTCAGTCCACGGCCCATCGCCAAATGGGGGGTTGACCTGATCGGGCCATTACATCTTGCACCTAGAGGATGTAAGTTTGCAATCGTTGCAGTAGACTACTACACGAAGTGGGCAGAGGCAAAGGCTCTAACTACAACCACGGAAGCAGCCTGCACCAAATTCATGTGGGACAACATCGTGTGCAGGTTCGGGGTTCCCCACTCAATAGTATCTGACAACGGAAAGCAGTTCAACAATGCCTCAACACGCATATTCTGTGACAACTTAGGCATTCGAAAAGACTTCTCAGCGTCGATCCATCCACAATCTAATGGACCAGTCAAGGCAGTCAATAAAATATTAAAATATACCCTCAAAAAGAGACTTGACGATCTGAAAGGGAGATGGGCCGAGGAACTTCCCAAGGTCTTGTGGGCATACAGAATAATGAGTCGAACTACTATGGGTGAAACACCCTTCTCCATGGCATATGGCGTCGAGGTAGTGCTCCCCGTAGAAATTGAAACGCCAACTCTAACAACCGTCGTCCATAACGACGATGACAATGCGAAAGGCATGAATGGAGAACTCGACTTGTTGGAAGAAAAAAAGGCTCGACTCCTAACTGCGCCTCGCAGCGTATCAACAAAAAATAGTCTGATACTACAAAAAGAAAGTTTGACAAAGAAGGTTCGTTCCAGGAGACCTAATATTAAAAAGGGTAACGCAGAGCACAAAACCCAAAAATACTGGTCCACTGGGCCCAACTCGGGAAGGGCCCTATCAGATAAGGGAAGCATTTGCGTCCCAAAGACCTACATTTTGAGAGCCTCGATGGCAAAAGAATTCAACACCGTGGAATGCGTAAGCACCGAGGTCTGTACTACCAATAGTGTATGTAATTCTTGCGCATCCCCATTTGTACATTCTCTACAAATTAAATAAATTGATATGTTTGCAGAAAGAAAGGAATTCACCCCTAATAACGTGTATGCTTAACAAAACCAAGGTTATAATAAACAGACATGGGGGGACAGAGGTCCACGGATCACTAAAAAATAACACAACGACCCCAAGGGGTAAACTCGACGTCAGATCCTCCAAGGAGGGAAGACAAAGACTTAGTGAAATTCTAAGGAATTTTCTAAGGCGACGACCCCAAGGGGCACAATCGATGTCAGATCCTCCAAGGAGGAAAGACAAAGACTTAGCAAAATTCCAAGGAATTTTTTAAGATGACAACCCCAAGGGGTACAATCAACGTCAGATCCTCCAAGGGGGTGTAGGATCTTATTGTGATTTATATATGAAAAATCATTTGAACAACAACAATATTGTAGGCGGAATTTCAAAAATTTTATCATATCCATTTAATTCATAATTAAACGTAAACCACAACGAGAGATTCATGCATGATATATGTTTATGGACAAAGGATTAGAAAAATCTCACATACCTTTGTGACGATTGAATTAATTGACCGCAAGGATCTTGTCTCACTATCTCACGTTCCAAGATGGAGAATTGCCGTGAAACAAGATCGTTGTTTATTGTCACGATCACACCAAGAACCACTCGTTGATTCAAGGCTATGTCTCTACAATTTTTAGGATGAGAGAGTGGGCTCTTTTTCAAAAACCTAAGGAAACTTTTTTTCCTTCTATTTTGTCTCTACAAAATCCGCCACCCTAAGGAAAGTGTGATCTCTTTTTTTTTCCAAAAGACTCTCTCCCTAGGGTTTTCAATAATATCCTTATATAGGAGAAAATTCAAAAACTCAAACCCTAGATGGGATTTTCGAATTTCTCCTTAACCCTAGGGTTGAAACCGAAAATCCCTACATGGCTTAGGGATTTCGAATTTCCTTCCCTATTTTGGAGCAAAATTCGAAATCCCCTTAAGGCAAGGGATTTTCGAATTTTCCCAAAATAAAATCTCACTTTTCTCTTTCCTTTAGTTGCCAAATAAAATCATGTTTAAATTTCATTTTGAATTTTAAATTAATCTCCATTAATTTCAAAATTCAAAACTCATTCTTTTTATTTTTCAATTATCAAATAAATGAAAAATAACACAATGAATTTAAACATAATTATCGGTTCTGTTTTTCCCATTTATTAGAGCTAGCCTTGAGACCGAATGGACCCACATGAACAAAGCTATGGAATTACAATATTCGACTAACTCATCCCTATAAGTTATCGACATATTTAATTCCGACATCGCATAACTCCACTAAAAGTTCGATGCGAATAATCTCTCGATTCATGTGCGCTAATTTTCTTTTTGGTGTTGATACAATTTATCACACGGTCCACAGTGTAAATGCATTATTATCCTTCGTAAATATCGGTGATCGAATGGTGTATATAATATTACCGTTTTACCATTCTAATCATTATTTCCTCAACTCCTTTATATATTTGTGAATAAGAAAGACAAACGTTCGTAAGATGTCTCGCACATGTTACGATGTCTTAATCAATGAATATCATCATTGAATACCAGGCCTGGTTTATTTATTCACACACCCGTCAATAAAGCATGAGGTGATATTATTTTTGAATTCCATATCTGTGAATCACATAACTCCAACTTAATATTGTCATGATCCCAATGACCGAGATGTCGTTCAATAATCGTGAACTAATCTCATTGGCGAATCAAAGATCATGAGATACTAAGTTGAGCTACGCATTCACTTCGAGGATTAAGATAATTATACAAATATACTTAAGTTGTGATGATTAGGTTTAGAGTTGTGTAAACGGTTTTACTCTAACCTAATCGGTCACATGGTCTATTCAACATGTTGCGAGCATGTCTAGATCAACCCAGAGTCCAACTCCCATGCCCCGAGACCAGCATCACATGGTTCGATCTACTTGGTCATAATCGGATTCGATTGCCCAATCAATCCTAAGATCTGCGAATATCTATTTTAAATCGTATCCGAAGAGTTTGTCCGGCGGGGGTCCCCCGACTCTTCTTTCGTTGGTAACAGTTTATGGACTAAGCAATATCATAAAAACACTCTTGAGTATGTGTCAAAACATAACTTTATCTTATTTTATAAAATCAGCAAAATAATAATGTCTTACATTTGTCATTTCATAAATAACAAATTACATCCCACTTTATGGACACATTTCCAACAAACTCCCACTTGGACTTAAAGTAGGTGTGTACAATCTCGCATGCCCAAACCTTCAGATGCGTATCGAAGACTTTACCGGATAAAGCCTTTGTAAGCGGATCGGCCAAGTTGTCATGTGTTGATATCTTTGTCACTTCAACATCGCCTCTTTGTACAATCTCACGGATGAGGTGGTATTTCCGCTCTATGTGCTTGGACCTTTTATGGCTTCTAGGCTCCTTAGAGTTTGCTACAGCCCCCCTTTGTTATCGCAATGTCTGATTACCATGGGCCTATCGACTTCGGAACAACTTCCGGTGAAACAAGGAACTTTTAAGCCATCTGACCTCTTTCATGACTTCACAAGTCGCCACATATTCGGCCTCCATGGTGGAGTCGGCTATGCAAGTCTCGCTTGATGCTCCTCCATACCACCGAACCTCCATTCGGGACAAACATCGATCTGAAGTGGATTTTCTGGAATCCTTATCCGATTGGAAATCGAATCGGTATATCCGTCATATTCAAGTCAAGACTGAATATACAAGCATATAGTTCCTCGTTCTCCTAAGATACTTGAGGATATGCTTTACAGACAACCCAGTGCTCGGGTCCGTGGTTTGACTGGAATCTACTCACCACGCCATCTGCAGAAAGCATATATCGCAGTCTGGTGCAAAGCATCGCATACATGAGGCTTCCCACGGTCAAGCGTAAGGAACTCGGCTCATGTCTTCCTCTTCTTGAGGAGTCTTGGGAGGCTGCTCTAGAGAGAGGATACTCCATGTCGGAAGGGTAGATAACCCTTTTGGAGTTTTGCATAGCTTAATCGGTCCATTACCTTATCGATGTAGGATGCTTGAGGCAGTGCCAATTGTTTGTTCTTCCGATCTCGAAAGATCTGAATTCCCAAAACATAGGCGGCTTCTCCTAGATCCTTCATGTCAAACCGCTTGCGAGCGAGCTTAACCTCGTTAGTCTTCCTACATCATTCCCAATGAGTAGTATGTCATCTACATATAAGACTAAGAAAACCACTTTGCCTTCTTGTATCAACTTATACACACAAGGCTCATCCATTGGTGAACAAAACCATAAGTTTTACTTGGTCTCATCGAATCGATATTCCATGATTCGGATGCGCCAGTCCATAAATGGACTTCGCATTGCAAACCTTTTCTTCTAGACCCTTTTCAATGAATCCATCCGTTGTGCCATGTAAATGCGCTCATCCAGATTGCCATTCAGAAAAAGCTGTCTTTACATCCATCCGCCGATTTCATAATCTAAAGCAAAGAAGAATGGATAGAAGAATTCGGATGGATTTAAGCATGGCTACAGGAGAGAAGGTATCCTCATAGTCGATGCCTTCTTTTCCGGGTGTAGCCCTTGGCTACCACCCTTGCTTTGAATGTCTCTACATTCCCATCCGGACCCCTCTTCTTCTTGTAGATCCATTTACACCCTACGGGTTTTACCCCTTGAGGAGGATCCACTAGAGTCCATACGCCATTTTTATACATCGATTGTATTTGGCGTCCATGGCTTCATGCCATAGGTTTGTGAGAACTTTCCATGGCCTCGCAAGTAGGAGACAGGTTCGTCGATGTCTAAATCTGAGGCGCATATAATGCGTCTCCATAAGACATGTACCTATCAGGTTGTCTCACAACCCTCCCACTACGTCGAGGCTCCACCGGTGTTAGTTCTTGTTGTGGTTCATGTTGTCGGTTCAGAATAGATTGCGGATATGTTGCATGAACATTTTCACCATCAATTCCTCAAGTACAAGCTTGCTTCTTGGCTTCATATTCTTTATAAAATCCTCTTCGAAAACGAGCATTCGGTCGACGAATGTTTTTCGATCGATGAGGACTATAAAAGATATAGCCTTTTTGTTCCTTTGGGATATCCTACAAATAGGCACGATTACGAACGACTAGTCGACTTACGATCTTCTTTCTAAGCACATGTGCGGACAACCCCATATTCGGTGTGGCCAAGAGATGACTTCTTGCCACTCCATCTTTCATATGGAGTTCAGTGCGCCTTAGATGGAACTTGGTTGTAATGTATCTTCTTTGTTTCCAAGGCATATCCCCAAAAGGAATCTGGAAGAGATGAGTAACTCATCATTGATCTAACCATGTCCAATAGAGTTCGATTCCTTCTCTCGGACCGCCATTCTGCCGAGGAGTACTGGCGGCGGTCGGTTGAGAAAATATACCTTCTTCCTTAAGAAAGTCTTGAACTCTCCCAAAGCAAGTATTCACCACCACGATCGGAGATCGTAGTGTTTTGATCTGTTTATCTAATTGCTTTTCAACCAAGGCCTTGAATTCTTTGAACTTTTCAAAGGTTTGAGACTTTTTGACGATTAGATAAATATGACCAAAACGAGAATAGTCATCGATGAAGGTTATGAAATATTCATATCCTCCTCTTGCTTGGATATTGAATGGCCCACATACATCACTATGTACGAGTTCTAGGCATTCATCACTCTATTACCCTTTTTTGAAAAGGGTCTCTTGGTCATTTTTCCTTCTATCGGGATTCACATGTAGGTAGTGAGCCTACACTTAAGGTTTGTAAGGGACCGTCTCTTACCAACCTTTTAATCCTGTCAAGGCCAATATGTCCAAGACGTAGATGCCATTTGTAGGTTTGATCAATTGAGTCTAACCTCAATCTCTTACTTTCTCTCATTGAATCATCATTCAATTCAGTATCGCAAATCGTTGGAATATTTGGTTTAACGTAGAACAGATTGTTTATCATGACTGTAGAAGTAATCATGAAGCCATTCTTTAGAATCTGAATAACATCATTATTAAAATCCAAAGAATATCCTTGCTCAATCAAACGAGCCCACGTAAATAAGGTTTTTCCCAAAAACCGGGACATAATAAACATTGTTCAAAACAATAAAACTGTTCTCAAAAATTAATTTAATACTTCCAACGGTACATTAGCGTCTCGATGCTCCATTCCCCGGCGGAAGTTGAACTCGTCCTTGCTAAGCCTTTTTTGTTTTCCCCGAACCCCCAGAGAACAACAAACATGATTAGTGGCTCAGAGTCTACAATCCAAGAAAAAGTAGAGTCACCACAAAAGCGAGGCTTGGTAACAAGCAATGTACCTTTAGCTTTGACCTCCTTGAGGTATGTAGGACGATTTGCGTTTCGGTGGCGAGACATTCCGCAATGGTGACATTTGTCGGTACTCTTGTCTACCTTTGCAGCGTTCTTGCCTTTCATGACCGGCTTCTTCTTATTACCGGGCTTTCTTACATTTCTTGACACGAGAGGTGGAAGGCTTCGCTTGACAAGGTTAGCCTCTCCGTTCCTCTTTTTGCCTTTAAGCGAAGAGTTTCCATGATTTGAAGCTCCATCATGAGTTCTCGGGAGTGAATAACTCAACTTATTCATAGAGTAGTTGAGTTTGAAGTTGTCAAACATCTCCGGGAGAGTCTCTAGGATCATATCCACTTGAGTCTCTCCATCTATTTTCAGCTCCCATGAGCTCCATCTCATTCGGGTGACTTATGATCAATAGCATATGGTCCCGGTCAGGAGTGCCGGATTTCATCCGGCAGGTTCATGAAGTTGCGACCGCAGCTTGCTTGGCTTGACGGCCCTGGCTTCCGAACATTTCGGAGATGTGTAGATCATATCTGCAGCCGTCAAGATGTTCAATGTTGTCTTTGTTGCAACACATTGCTAATTGATGCTAAAATATAGCACCTAGCAATCTCATCGAACGCATCCAAGCGGTGTATCGTCTCGCTCTTCTTGAGTCGAATCATCATTCGGCTCAAGAGGACAGGGGGTAGTGAGCACATGCTTGTGCTTGTCTACCGTCAACACGATATCGAGGTTACGTTTCCAGTCAACGTAATTTTCACCCACTAGTTTGTTTGTACTAAGAATTTGCGCGATCGGGGATAAAGACATAATTCTTTGAAAAAAATAAAATAAAGCGGTGTTGATAATTTGCTTATATTTAAGAGAAGTATGATGCATGAATGCAAATACTTAAACATAAATAAAATCCTTAAAAATGTTTCATCTATGGTGTTGCGATCATAAACGGCAACACGTCCCACCTAGGGGTGGCGTCCGTGAAGCCTCCTATCGCATCGAGACTCCTCTCGTTTGGTTCACTTTACAAGATGTCTCTACATCTAGTGCAACCAATCACCATCTTTTTGGTCACCTTAGATCCATTGCCTAGCTCCTATGGGAGATTACAATGATCTTTAGTCTAAGTGTTTAACCGACTAATCGACTCTAGAGGTTGTTATGAACTAACGATCCATCTAGGGATGGTCTCGCCTCACTACTTCCTTTTCGAGTCTTATCTTCTATAAGCAACCTTTGATGACTCCTTAGCGACATGTTTCATGGGTTTCTCCCATTGAAGTGAGGACCACTAAGGTGGTTCTTAACCTATCCACGTGTCACGATCAGGCTAAAGTCGGAGACCTTGGGAACGTTTCAAGCAAACGACCCTCCCACTTAGCTTTTTTCAAAAATGGATTTTGTTTTGAAATTAAGTCCAATTAATAATTCAACAAAATTATAACCCTTATAAATTTGTTGTATTTTATAACTCTTTATAAAATTTACCCATTGCATTTATTATTATAACAATTTATAATATTAAACTACAATGATGCATGAACATGCTTGCATGGCAATTTGATATTGGCATCTCTATATCCTATATGGCATGTTATAATGATGCGAGATTAAACAATAAATCATACATTTACAATTTAACCTCTCTATGGCTCATTTCTAATTACAACCCATAAAAACAAATGAAAATAATTACAATAATTTTCTTCATCTTGTCTTCTTGGCATCTTCTCAATTTTCTCTTCTCTTGATCCCCGAAAAGTGAAAATAAAAAATATTTTTTTTTTTTTTTTTTTTTTTTTGTTTGGCTGGGCCGGGACAATCTGGGCCCACCTTCTCCTCGGGGCAGGCCACATGCAGCGCAAGATGGGCCGCCAGCAGGCCTTGCTCCCATTGCTTGGGCCGCCCTTGCAGGCAAGGCCGGTGGCGGGCCCTGCCCTGGGCAAGGCTGGCGGGCACTGTGGCTCTTGCAGGCAGGCTGTGGCCTGTGGCCCTTGCACAGGCAAGGCCTGTGGCCGTGCAGGCCTGTGGCCCTTGCTCGGCAAGGCACTGGCCCGTGCCCGCTGGCGGGGCTCGTCGCCCTTTGGCCCCCGCCTTAGGGGCGTGGCCTGCCTGGGCAGGCCATCGCGGCTCGCTCCGGGGGCTCGCCCGCTAGGGTTTCAGAAACCCTAGCGCATACTAGGGTTTCGAAACCCTAGTGCTGCAGACCCAAAACCAGGAAGGGTTTGGCGGGGGCTTGTGGCGAGGTCGGGAGTCGTCTTGACAGCGGCGGCGGCAGCGGCAGCGGCGGCGGCGGCGGCGGCAAAAAAAAATATTTTCCGGAAATTTAAATTACAAAATTTCCTATGCCCTTTAATGGCTTACATTATTTTCTAGAGAAAAAACGTAAACCACCAACATGGTGTAATTAAAAACCTAGAGCCAATCGATCGGGATCCAATCACATATTCAATCAAAACAATTTTGAATTCATCATATATTCATGCAAGATGCCAATATCAACACATATCATACATTCAATCGCATAAACATAAATCATGCATGATCAATAGCCCTAGGCTCTGATACCAATTGTAGGATCTTATTGTGATTTATATATGAAAAATCATTTGAACAACAACAATATTGTAGGCGGAATTTCAAAAATTTTATCATATCCATTTAATTCATAATTAAACGTAAACCACAACGAGAGATTCATGCATGATATATGTTTATGGACAAAGGATTAGAAAAATCTCACATACCTTTGTGACGATTGAATTAATTGACCGCAAGGATCTTGTCTCACTATCTCACGTTCCAAGATGGAGAATTGCCGTGAAACAAGATCGTTGTTTATTGTCACGATCACACCAAGAACCACTCGTTGATTCAAGGCTATGTCTCTACAATTTTTAGGATGAGAGAGTGGGCTCTTTTTCAAAAACCTAAGGAAACTTTTTCCTTCTATTTTGTCTCTACAAAATCCGGCCACCCTAAGGAAAGTGTGATCTCTTTTCTTTTCTCCAAAAGACTCTCTCCCTAGGGTTTTCAATAATATCCTTATATAGGAGAAAATTCAAAAACTCAAACCCTAGATGGGATTTTTGAATTTCTCCTTAACCCTAGGGTTGAAATCCGAAAATCCCTACATGGCTTAGGGTTTTCCGAATTTCCTTCCTATTTTGGAGCAAAATTCGAAATCCCCTTAAGGCAAGGGATTTCCGAATTTTCCCAAAATAAAATCTCACTTTTCTCTTTCCTTTAGTTGCCAAATAAAATCATGTTTAAATTTCATTTTGAATTTTAAATTAATCTCCATTAATTTCAAAATTCAAAACTCATTCTTTTTATTTTTCAATTATCAAATAAATGAAAAATAACACAATGAATTTAAACATAATTATCGGTTTATTTTTTTCCCATTTATTAGAGCTAGCCTTGAGACCGAATGGACCCACATGAACAAAGCTATGGAATTACAATATTCGACTAACTCATCCCTATAAGTTATCGACATATTTAATTCCGACATCATCTAACTCCACTAAAAGTTCGATGCGAATAATCTCTCGATTCATAATGCGCTAATTTTTCTTTTTGGTGTTGATACAATTTATCACACGGTCCACAGTGTAAATGCATTATTATCCTTCAGTAAATATCGGTGATCGAATGGTGTATATAATATTACCGCTTTTACCATTCTAATCATTATTTCCTCAACTCCTTTATATGACCGTGAATAAGAAAGACAAACGTTCGTAAGATGTCTCGCACATGTTACGATGTCTTAATCAATGAATATCATCATTGAATACCAGGCCTGGTTTATTTATTCACACACCCGTCAATAAAGCATGAGGTGATATTATTTTACGAATTCCATATCTGTGAATCACATAACTCCAACTTAATATTGTCATGATCCCAATGACCGAGATGTCGTTCAATAAGCGTGAACTAATCTCATTGGCGAATCAAAGATCATGAGATACTAAGTTGAGCTACGCATTCACCGAGGATTAAGATAATTATACAAATATACTTAAGTTGTGATGATTAGGTTTAGAGTTGTGTAAACGGTTTTACTCTAACCTAATCGGTCACATGGTCTATTCAACATGTTGCGAGCATGTCTAGATCAACCACGAGTCCAACTCCCATGCCCCGAGACCAAAGCATCACATGGTTCGATCTACAGATCATAATCGGATTCGATTGCCCAATCAATCCTAAGGCTGCGAATATCTATTTTAAAAGCGTATCCGAAGAGTTTGTCCGGCAGGGTTCCCCTGACTCTTCTTTCGTTGGTAACAGTTTATGGACTAAGCAATATCATAAACACTCTTGAGTATGTGTCAAAACATAACTTTATCTTATTTTATAAAATCAGCAAAATAATAATGTCTTACATTTGTCATTTCATAAATAACAAATTACATCCCACTTTATGGACACATTTCCAACAGGGGGAAAGACAGACTTAGTAAAATTTCAAGAAAATTTCTAAGGCGACGACCCCAAGGGGTACAATCGACATCAGATCCCCCAAGGAGGAAAGACAAAGACTTAGCAAAATTCTAAGGAATTTTCTAAAAAGCAGCAATTGCAAAGCAAGGTATGAATATGTTATCTTTATATATAAGTGCAGATAAAATAAAAAGCTGTTCAGGTCAAATATTAAGTTACAAAACACAAAAAAAAAAAACGGAAAGACAATAATTTCCTAGACTTTGCCACCAGCCGCTGATTCTTCACCGTCGCCAGGAGGGGAAAGGTTGTCATCACTAGCAGGAGGAGGAGAATTATAAAGAAAGCTCAAGTCCCACTCAGGACGCTCCTTCTTGATCAGTCGACAATTTGTTGACCCATAGACTGGAAATCCTTGTTGCGGATGTTAGTGAGCTTCAGAGAAGCCTTGAATTCCTCAATAATCTCCACACACCTGGCATCGAAGGTAGCTGCAGGCTCGGCTTTGGTTTCTTTCTTCCCTTCGGCCTTCCCCTCAGCGAAACACTTCATCGCTGCCTCGACTGCTTCGGTCAACTTTTTATCGGACAAATCTACATTTATGCGAGATCCTCAACTTCGCCTTGGTTTGGCCCAGTTCACCTTCTAGACTTTGACAGCCCATGACCACATCTCTCTCCTCGACGGCATCTACGCCAACTTTTGCATGGCGTCATCGACAACAAAAGTTGAGCTTGGCTTCCACATCGTCCATCTCCTTATTATGCCCTTAACCTTAACTAGGTCAAGGAGGTTAAGGATGGAAAGGACAAGGCTACGAAAAGTTGAAAGTCTGAGGAACAAAAAAAAAAAAAACTCGACAAAGCCTGTCGTGAATCTGGAAGGAGATTTGTTTGCGCTGGCGGTCGACAAAGGAAGACTGAGAGGCAGCAATCTAGTAGGGCTCAAGGAAAGACTCATAAAGAGCCTGGAAGATGAGGGAGAAGCAAGGGAGAAGTTTTAGCATCGCCCCAATCTCGGCGTCAGAAATGTCTGAGACTTGGAAATTTCCATCCATGATTTCCCCCCCGAGAATAAGCACGTGTTCCCTCGGCACTGGAGGAGCGTGAACTTCAGGAATAAGAACCGCCAGTGTCTAAGCTTCAGTCACCAGCGTCCTATCTTTGCGCTTCTTTTTCTGTACAAGATCCATCTCCGACCCCGAAGGGCCTTTGGTTTTCTTACTCCTCGGTGCGGGGGAAAAAGAGCTAGCTTTCTCTTTTCCCTTCGACGGGGGCTGTTGGCTTGGAAGGGGTTGTTGTTTTGGTGGCAGCTGTTGGCTCAACCCGGATTGTTGGCTGCCAGGGAGTTGGATTCTCAGAGACCCCATCTCTATGGAAACGATGAGACAAAGATGTAATCAGCGTTTGGAAAACAAAAGTTGTAATAAAGAAAGGCGTCGAAAGTAGGAATTACCTTTGTCGCTTAAGTGGAAGTATACACGCACGGTGTTTAGATCCAAAGGATCAGGGAGATCAAGGATTAACCCGGCGGCACGAAGGTTGGCCTTGGTCAAAAGCGTTTCGATGTGGCGGATCTCGGACGAAAGCGAGAAGGCCTTCTTGATCCTCGCCAAGCTATTGCCAGAAAACTTCAGCCGGTCCTGGTTAACTGAAGGGTAAAAGATTGTCAGCATACGAAAAAAAGCAAAGTAAGTTAAAAGAAAGCCAAAAAACTAACCCATATTCCCAAACGCCGCCTGCACCTGCCTTCGACGGGGCAGGCGGTCGTTAGGGTGAAAATTGAAAGGCCCCCGAATCATGAAGAACATGGGTTTCCACCCATGTGACAATGAGGGAATGCCCAGTATCAGCTTCCCAAATCTAGGCTGAGACCTCCCATGACCAATCAAAAAATACCACCCCTCACACTTGGCGACGTGACATAGTTTATACATAAATCAGAACTCATCCAAAGGAAGTTCCATATCAAACTGTTGGTGCCATAAAATCTAGGTACCAGCGAAGCAGTACCAAAAGTGTTGGGAATGGTGTCCTAGAAGCATAAGATGTAATAGGATATTTATTATTTATTTAATAAAAGAGTTTATTCATCAATTTTATGTGTAGATATTCATGAATATTTTATGAATATCAATGAAAATTCCATGATTATTTATGTAACCTTAAATATTGTATATAAGTGTTATATACGAGAGGATAATGTTTAAGGATAATAATCAAAAAGCAATGTTCATAATGAATTTAATTAAAGTTCGGAATCTTTAACTAAAACATTATTAATACATGTCATTCCTATTTAGAATGGAACAGTGTTATCCGCACTGTTAATATGGTAAGATATTGAATGCGTATATTTCGCATAATGAGATTATGTGGAACATGGACGCAGACACAATATGAATTTCTAATAATTTTCGTTAAGTATAGAAATTCTAATTGAGTCTACCGATGGTCATATATAGAATGATCTTAATCCGGAGTTCTTAACAAACTCCTATTTATGGATTTGTGTCTTTGATTTACTCGGTATGGATTTCGAGACCCTGAATCCTATTCCTTGTATTTTGGAGACATGATGAAGTAGGTAGCTGGGAATAATATTATACGAGATGGAATCCATTTCTTCTTGAGAAAGAAGTAGATAAATAATTCTTTTGAGAGTTGATTCAGTACTTGGACCAGTGGGAGCTCCGATTCATGAATGTGTTTTATGAATCACTGTCCATTAGAGAATCAATGGTACTCAAGGATAAAGATATAATTAGAGAGGTTAACGGATTCTACCTGGCTCTAATTATGAATTATTTATGGAGATTTGATCTATATGCAATGACTATATCAAATGGACACTCACAATTTAGAAGTAATTAATGTCTATAATTTCGAGAGTGCAATTCCAAGTTTATAGTGGAGTAACTATTGGAACTAATAGAATTAATTAATTAATTAAAGTGTTTAATTAATTATTAATTTTATTGGAGCTCGGGATTATAGGTCCATTAGTCCCCGCGCCGTCCTAGTAAGTCTACCAGACACAAAGGGCAAAATGGGAATTTTAGAATTACGGAATTCTAAAATTCTAAACTTTTTTAGCCCTAATTGTTAGTGCTAGCCGAAATTCTCATGGTAGAGAGAAAGGAAAAAAATTTTCACCAAAAATTTCACATCGTGCATGCGTTGGTGTTTGTGGAAATTCGAGTGTTTTTGGAACCCGTTTTGTCTCATGTGTTCCCACACACATGTCTTCGTGGATTCTAGGAATTGACGTGGAAGACATTGGTTTTCTAAACACAAAAGCTTTGGAGCAAGGATTGTTCGAGGTCAAAGAACTAAAGTTATCAACCGAGTCGGCCTCTAGGTATTTTTCCTAATTGAGTTCTTAATATATGAATTAATGAGATTAATTTATTCATGCATAAATTAATATAATCTAGAGTATCTCAAAGGTTTTATGAAAATTTTTGTTATACACGATCCCCCCCCCCCCCCCCACGCTTCCGCGTCAAATTTGATTCGCAACCAACAAGAAGTTTGGCGCCAATTGAGCGGGGAAATGCCATAAAGATGGCAATAGTCCTTTACAAAAGGATGAACGGGAGGTACCCGTCGGTGGCATCTTGGTCCTAAAATACATGTCTGGGAGGAGGTATTCGAACCATCTCCCGTCGATCGATCCTTCCTTCACAGCCCGGATGATATCCTTGTTCCGGACCCTCAACGCCACAACATTGGCTGTGAAGAAAGACCTATCCGGATCACCACTCGTGACAGCAAGGGGGGCGTCTACCATCGCGGCAGCCACCCTGCCTACACTACCCCCCGTGAAGGGGATCCGCTCTACTATCTCATCCAACATCCGTTCGATGCTACCGAATTCGCTTCTGAAGTCGTCGCCCGGCTCATATCTAGCTTCGACATCTTCAATGTCCCTCAGCACGGAGTTGACGCTGGAAGACGAAGAAGACCATGAGATCTCCACCACCGAAAGGGAGTCCGGACGGACGACGGAAGAATCCTCTCGATCGGGGAACTTTAGGCCATTGTTCGGTGATAAAAAGACAAGGAGCCGAGTTAAAACCCTAGCGTCAAGAGGAAGAAAGGATGGCTATTCTAAATGGCGACTACTCAAACACCTCGACTTGACATCAACCATTCATATAAGGATGGTAATGGCGAGTGCTCATAGAATCTGTTTTCCCGAAACCAAAAGAATACCGACAACAAAAAGATGGAAGAAAAACTATCCTATGCGAAAAACAAAATGGAGTAAGTCTCCCTAACTTCTACGTTCCGCGCATTTTGCATATACATACACATGGTTCAAACAGGAAAGGAACCCGTGAGTGAGTAAAGCAAACAGAGGGTGGTAAGGTTTATCGGTAAAGAAGGATTCTGGGGAAAGTCTCGAAGTAAGAACGGCTTCGCGACGCGGCTCGAAGAGCAAGAAGTATGAACCGGAGGTTTAAGAAGAAAGATCCCATGAGTAGTAGGCAGTTCAAAAAAAGTAAGAGAGATTGTGGTTTTGAAGAAATGGCTCTTGAGTTTGTAGAAGGTATTTAAAGGGACGGAAGTCCTCGACCCTGACCGTTGGATGAAGATTTTAGAATCCACCGGCAAGGGGATTCTCGCCCGCATCCGACGGTGATAAATGAGTATGGAAAAAAAAAGGTCGCAATCTAAGGGCCCATATTCGTCCTTTCAAAGTGAGGCCTTACGTCATCATGGGGAATCGACCGACGTGACGATTGCATCCCCCAAAGGAAACCGAGCGCCCAGGCCATCATTACGGACGAAGGCTCGGGACTAGTTTCCCACATCCGCACTAACGGAAGGACGACCCGAACCTAAGCTCGAAACCGCCTAAAAAGGGAGCCCTTGACAGGGGGGGGGTATTGTGTGGGGAAAATGTGGCCGGACACATGAGCGAGCGATAATGTGACACGTGGCCTTAACCACCCTCTCACCAAGCAACAACCCTCGGCGTCTATGGCTCCTCCCATTCCGCTAGTGAGCCTAAGCCACTAAGTTTAAATTAGGACACGATTCTTCATCGGGAAGCCGGATCGTCTTGGTCGAGCTTAAGACACGAATCCCTCGGCCATGAAAAGGACCGCCAAGGAGGACAATTGGGCTAAAACAGCTGGCGGCGACAAGGGAACGTTCTTTAGAGGGCGTGGCAAGTTGTGTACAAAAGTGGGGGCGTGCGGCATTAATTATGAGCTCTTAGAGCAGCCCATTACAGGACAAGAGAGTGTTACGGGGAAGCATAGAGCCGTAATAGGAGACTAATTGGCTGAATAAATAGGCCGAGTTAGTGGGCTACGACTGGGCCCTACGAAGGGAGAGCACTTAAGTGCTTGCCCGCGAAGGAAAACCCACCAAGCGAAGGAAGCCCAGTATAAAAGCAGGAAGACCCCCAATGAGGAAGATATATATTTTTTAGATTCTAGAATAGAGAAAAGAGAGTGAGGGAGAGCAATTGTTGTAAATTGTAATCTCCTCAAAAGAAATACAAAATCATAGTGGATGTAGCTCTAATTTTATAGAGTGAACCACTATAAAAATTCCTTGTGTTATTTGTCTATACGTGCCTTAGTTAACACACAAACACACTCATTCAACAAATCCTACACGTTTACTACACACAGGTCGGTAATCCAAAAAGAAATCAAGAAGTAACTCGGTCGGTTTTTATTGATAAATTTGACCGTTAACAATCATCATTATAAAGCTTCTCAAAGTAACTCTTCTACCTTTTCCTTGAGAAGCTTCGTAATGATGATCATGTGATAGCATTTGATGATCTTAGGTCACAAGCTTTATAAGTTCTCCTTGTACAATGATTTTTTATTTTCCTGGAATGTCCTTTTCATTTCTTCTCTTGTCCTTTTTCTGGGTGGGGGCATTTTTGTCATTGCACCTCACTTTGGGTGTTTTGGGCAACTTCGTCCATGCGAAGGGGCCCTTTGTATAAATAGTCTAAGTAAAATGTGTTTTCAAGTAAATAAACCACAAAAAAAATAAATTGAGTAAATAACCTAAGTTACACATCAGCATTCCACGTCATTAATTATGCTTCCACATCAGCATTTCACGTCATCAATTATGCTTTTAGGGTTTTCTTTCTCTTCGTCCCCTTCCATTTCGTGCCATTTTGTTCTCCCCCGCCTTCAATTTCTCCTCTCTTCTTCTCAAATCATCGTCATCGCATAACCTCAGTAACATTATTATCTTGCCCATTCAACGTTTTTTTCTCGTCCAAAACAAAGTTTGAAGAAGAGCTAGTAAGTAAGTCTTTCATTTTCTATATCTTTTGTGGTGTTTTTTGTTGTTGTTCATATGTTTTTAAGATGAGAATGTAGTTAAAAATGTTAAAAATTCATTAAAATAGTAATTTGACATGTTAAAAGACTAGTTTACATTGTCTAATATGATGAAGATCTGCTGGGTTTAGGAAAAAAAAAAGGATGGTCGGTTCGTGGTTCGTGGTCTGTTCTTGGTCTGTTCTTATAACATGGTCCATTCGTGGTCTATTCTTGGTCTGTTCTTGGTCTGTTCTTATAACATGGTCGGTTCGGTGGGTCATTCTTGGTCTCATTCTTATTGCACGATCGGTTCTAGTCATTCATGGTATGTTCATGGTACATTCTTGGTCATTCTTATTGCACGGTCAATTTTAGTCTATTCTTGTTGCATGATCGGTTCTTAGTCTATTCTTGATTTGTTCTTAGGTTGTTCTTATTATATGGTCTGTTCTTGGTTTGTTCTCATTATATGGTATGGTTTAATGACGTATTATTATCTTGATTAAATTTTTGCAGTTTTAAAATCTAAATAATGGCTCAGTGGAGGATTTTTTTTGACATTTGAGGAAAATAGGATGAGACTGAAAGTTGTTGGGTGTGGCATATAGATTGTAATTTAATAGGCATATATATGGTTGAGAAGGATACTCTCGAAACCTTTGTTGATAAGATTTGTAGAAAATGCAGAATTGATGGACAAAAACATTCTTTGCAACTATCATGGGTACCGAATTTGAAACAGAAATCGTTGCCCACTGTAATAAAAGACAATGATGATTTGTTATTCTTCAGGGATATAGCCCACGAGGTACCGCTACACGTGATAGTGGATGGGAAGTTTATCAATCCCGAAGAACATATTGATGGAGTAAAAATTAGGAGAAATCCTTTGCATGATGATTTTTTTGATCGTGATTTTATGGGTAATGTAGCTACAAATGAGTTTTCGACTCGTAATGATATTCCACCACAGTCACAAGCACAACCAGAGTCATAGCCACAGCTAGAGCCACAACCGCTTACCATTTTAAATGAAGTAGAAGTTGTTGGTCCTTTAGTTTGTATGGACAAGATTGAGTTTGGATCATCTCATGGATCTACCTTCAGTGACAGATCTGTTGGGGATAGTGTCCTGAAAGCATGAGATGTAAAAGGATATTTATTATTTATTTAATAAAATAGTTTATTCATCATTTTATGTGCATATATTTATGAATATTTTATGAATATCAAATAAAATTCCTTGATTATTTATGTAACCTTAAACATAGTATATAAGTGTTATATACAAGAGGATAATGTTTAAGGATAATAATCAAAAGTAATCGTTTCATAATGAATTTAATTAAAGTTTGGAATCTTTAATTAAAACATTATTAATACATGTCATTCCATTTAGAATGGAACAGTGTTATCCGTGACCGTTAATATGGCGAGATATTGAATGAGTGTATTTCGCATAATGAGATTATGTGGAACATGGACGCAGACACAATATGAATTTCTAATAATTTCCGTTAAGCATAGAAATTCTAATTGAGTCTACCGATGGTCATATCTGAGAATGATCTTAATCCCGAGTTCTTAACAAACTCCTATTTATGGATTTATGTCTTTTGATTTACTCGGCACGGATTCCGAGACCCCGAATCCTATTCCTTGTATTTTGGAGACATAATGAAATAGGTAGTGGGAATGTTATTATACGAGATGGAATCCATTCCTTCTTGAGAGAGAAGCGAGATAAATAATTCTCTTGAGTGTTGATTGGTACTTGGATTAGTAAGAGCGCCCGGTTCATGAATGTGTTTTATGAATCACTATCCATTAGAGAATCAATGGTACTCAAGGATAAAGATGTAATTAGAGAGGTTAACGGATTCTACCCGACTCTAATTATGAATTATTTATGGAGGATCGATCTATATGCAATGACTATATCAAATGGACACTTCACGGTTTAGAAGTAATTAATGTCTATAATTCCGAGAGTGCAATTCCAAGTTTATAGTGGAGTAACTATTGGAATTAATAGAATTAATTAATTAATTAAAGTGTTTAATTAATTATTAATTTTATTGGAGCTCGTAATTATCGGTCCATTAGTCCCCAGCGTCATCCTTGTAATTCTACCGGACACAAAGGGCAAAATGGGAATTTTAGAATTACGGAATTCTAAAATTAAATACTAGAAGAATAATTAATTGAGAATTAATTATTATTTAAATAATGAGATTATTTAAATTTGAATTTGAACATATCTAGATTTATCCATTTAAACTTATTTGATAAGTTGTTCAATTTAGAATTCAAATTAATTTAAGTTTGACTTAAATTCAATTTGAATCGAATTAAAATTGACCTTTGGATAATGGATAAAATATCTTCCTTCCTTATCTTATTTAGGTGCCACACACCTAAGGGATAAGGGGAAGGGATTTTTGTTCCAAATTCAAAATTGGAGATAAGGATTTGATCCTATTTTGAAGTTTGACTTCTTCTCTTTAAATATGAGATAAATAAAAATTGTGAGACAATTTTTGAAACACTTTCAGCCCTAGTTTCCCTAGAGGTGGCGGAATTCTCATAGCAAAAAAAGAGAGTGAAAATTTTTCTCTCCCAAAATTCCACATCGTGCATGCGTTGGTGTTTGTGGAAATTCAGTGTTTTTTAGAAACCGTTTTGTCTCACGTGTGCCCACACACACGTCTACGTGGAATCAAGGAATTGACGTGGAAGACTTTGGTGTTCTAAACACAAAAAGCTTGGAGCTAGGACTGTTCGTGGTCAAAGAAAATCAAGATATCATCCGAGTCGGCTACAAGGTATTTTTTTCGGTTGATCCTTGAATCTTATAAATTAATGAGATTAATTTATTGGTGCATAAATTAATATAATCTATAGAGTATCTCAAAAGTTTTATGAAAATTTTTGTTATACACGATCCGCCTTTCCGCTGCGTTTCTGCCGCCGAATTCGATTCGGCAACCAACAATTGGTATCGTAGGCGGTCTATAGGCGATATTAATTTATGCTTCGATTATTTGATAATTGAATATGTATGTATGTGATGAGTAGGCACTTGCATTTATGGATGTTTATTTTTATTCATGATGATGAATGTATGGATGATGGATTTGGTCGTTAATTATATGGTTCCATGGATCGGTTATATTCATTCGTTAATAAAATTAATTGTAATTTAATTCGGGATTAGAATTATTGTAATTCTAGGATTTGGGTAGAATTAGGGTTTAAGATTTTGAATCAAGGAGGCCTTGAAGATCTTATTTGAAGCCTTCAAAGAATCCCAGAAACTGCCCAGAAAAATTCTGGAAATCGCGGCCCAGGCGCGTCCCGGACGCGGCCCAGGCGCGTCCCAGGACGCGGCCCAGGCGCGGCCAGGACGCGGCCCAGGCGCGGCCAGGACGCGGCCCAGGCGCGTCCCGGACGCGGCCCAGGCGCGGCCAGGACGCGGCCCAGGCGCGTCCAGGCCGCGGCCCAGGCGCGTCCAGGCCGCGGCCCAGGCGTGTCCAGGCCGCGCCCCAGCGCGCCCCAGCGCGCGGCCAGGCCGCGCCCCAGCGCGTGGCCAGGCCGCGGCCCAGCGCGCCTGGCGGCCCAAGTTCGGGATTTGATCCCGAATGGGCCCGAAGGTTTCCGAAACCCTCGTAAAGCGTGCCGACGAGCCCGGAAAAGTTCCGGATCCCAAGGAAGGTGAAATCCAACCCGGAGACAGAGAATGAAGCCGAAGAATGAAGAATTCAAGAATCGAAGTCCCGTTGATGTAACGGAAGAATATAATTATTGTAATTATTTATTTATTCGATTCGATTGAGTTGTAATTTATTTTTCCATGGGACCGGTCAAATCCATCTCAATAGTTGATTGCATATATTTATATTTTATGTTGATAATTATATATTATATATGTCCATGCATATAACATGCCATGTAGATATAATGTGCCTACTCATATGTTTTTTTATAACATGCCATGCATACACGCCAAGAAATTGTTATTATTTATTTTATTTATTATAAAAGGGTTTTAGAAAAATAAAATAAAATAAGAACCATCTTATTTGAAAATTGATTTAATATGATTAAATTGATTTAAGTTGCAAAATTGATTTGCAAAATAATGTTACATGTGAAATTGAATTTAAAAGTTAAATTTTTGAATTTCACATATCCGAAAAATAAATTGTTTATTTTTCGATTTGAAAATCATGAGATGTTTTTCAAACAAAATACATGTTTGCAAAATAATGAGTGGGAGAGGGTTGTATGGCAACACGACCCACTAGTCTCCGCCAAGTTAGCGCAACACCGTGAGATCCGGAAAGGGGCTTTGCGGCGACATTGAATCGCCCTCCCTAAAGGAGAGTGTCCTTGCCGGATCAATAACAAGGTTGGCTTCCTAGAGATAAGATTTCAGGATGTATTTCCGAATTGACTACCCAAAGGTAGCAATCCGGAGTTAAGTCTATGGGATCATGAAACGGTGGGTTACACTCATAAAATATAATCAAATCTGTTGGTTATATTTTGGTGAAAATATGATGTGAGTTAATAAATATGAAAATATGAGATATTTTGACTATATTTATTAACCGAGAAGAGTCTCGGTCTAATTGGCATATAACTTGACTACCCAAAGGTACACTTTATATGTGGAAAATTGGATTATCGTTGGCACCTAAAATTAAAACATGATTTATGTATTTTTTCATGTGCATCATGCATCATATTTAATTGTGCCTAAATACATGCCTTGATATTCATGCACATAAATTGATTAGATGAATATTCTATTTATTTCCAAAGAATATGTCGTAATCCCATTATCACACTACTAGCGGTTGAAAAATTAGACGGTGATAATTATGCTAAGTGGAAAAGTAACATGAACATACTATTGGTCCGCGAAGACTATAAGTTTGTCCTAGTGGAGGAATGTCCTCCTCAACCCTTGACAAATCGCATCCAAAACCGCAAGGGAGCCTTTTGATCATTTGGATCAAGGCCAACAATAAAGCAAAGTGCTTTATCTTTGGCCAAGATGAGCGATATTTTCCGCCCAAGAAGCATGAGGAGATGGAGACCGCTTATGAGATAATGGAGTCTCTAGAAGCCATGTTCGGCGCTCCTTCCGAAAAAGGCTCGTTTGGATGCCGTAAGGGCTTTCATGAACGACAAGATGAAGAAAGGTTCTTGGTCAAGGCACATGTTCTGAACATGATTGATCACCTCCACGATGCGGAGCTCAATGGTGCAAAAATCGATGAAGCCACCCAAGTTGGCATCATCCTGGAAAGCCTATCCCCTGACTTTCATGAGTTCGTGAACAATTTTGTTATGAACAAAAAGAAGTGCAATCTCACTGAACTCATGAATGACCTGCAAAACTTCGAATCCACCAACAAAAGAAGGGGAGGAGAAGCAAATGTTGTAGTTGCAGGAAGTTCTGGTAAAAACAAAAGGAAAAACTAGAACCAGGGAAGAGGAAAGAAGGGAAAGAACAAGAGACCCAAGAAAGCAAAGGGCCCCATCCAGAAACCCAAAGGAAAGTGTTTCCCTTTGCAATGGCGAAGGGCACTTTGGAAGAGAAATCACAAGTATCTCGAGGAGTCGAAAAAGAAAAAGGAACAAGGTAAATCAGATTTACTAGTCCTTGAAACATGTTTAGTAGAGGGTGATACCTCGGCTGGATAATTGATTCGGGAGCGACTAATCATGTTTGTTTCTCTTTGCGTAGTCTTAGTTCTTACACCGAGCTAGCTGATGGGGACTACACGATGAAAGTAGGCAATGGCGCAAGAGTTTCAAACCAAAAGCAAGTGGGAGAAGTTAGACTTCGTTTTAGGGAAAATAAATTTTTAGTTTTGAACAATGTTTATTTTATTCCGACATATCGTAGAAATTTGATTTCTGTGGCTAAGTTATTTGAACAATTATTTAAAGTTTATTTTGATAATGAATTTGTTCATATTTCTCGAAATGGTTTAAATATTTGTTCTGGACGTCTGGATGATGGTTTATATTGTATAAAACCAATACCTAACTCACTGCTTAACACTGAAATGTTCAGAGTTGCCGAACCTAAGAATAAAAAGCAAAAGATTTCTCACGATAACAATACATATCTGTGGCATCTTAGGCTTGGTCATATTAACCTAACTA
The DNA here is from genome assembly GCA_012066045.3 of Morus alba. NCBI lineage: Eukaryota > Viridiplantae > Streptophyta > Magnoliopsida > Rosales > Moraceae > Morus > Morus alba. Next base: position 36,350,276 of record CP050224.2, read on the forward strand.
GGATTGAAAGACTGGTAAAGGATGGTCCTTTATGCGAACTAAAAGTTGGTGAGCTTCCAGTCTGTGAATCCTGTTTGGAAGGTAAAATGACCAAAAGGCCTTTCACCTTATTTAAAGGAGAAAGAGCTACTGAAACCCTTCGGTTGATACATTCGGATGTATGTGGACCGTTAAACGTCCAAGCTAGAGTAGGTTACGAATATTACGTCACTTTTATTGACGACTATTCGAGATATGGTTATGTTTATTCGATGCAACGGAAATCAAACTTTTGGAAAGTTTAGAGAATTCCGAGCGAAGTTGAAAAACAATTAGGTAAACCAATCAAGACACTTCGATCGGATCGAGGGGTGAATACCTGGACCAAGAGTTCCGGGATTTCTTGATTGAAGAAGGTGTGGTATCCTAATTGATCTGCACCCGCACACCATGCCAGTAATGGTGTGGCCGAAAGGAGAAATCGGACTTTGCTTGACATGATGAGATCTATGTTGAGTTATTCTTCACCGCCTACTTCATTCGGGGTTATGCCCCCAAAAACAAAGTGCCTACATTCTGAATAGAGTACCATCTAAGTGCGTACCTCACGACACCCTTAGAGTTGTGGTGCGGTCGAAAACCTAGTTTGAGACACGTGCGATATGGGGTGTCCAAAGACATGTTCAAGGGAAAGACTGGGAAGTTGGAACCCAAGAGAAGTATGTATGTTTGTAGGATATCCCGATGGGACAAAGGGAGGTTTCTTTTATAGTCCTCAAGATCAAAAGGTGTTTGTATCGACAAATGCCACTTTTCCGGAGCATGACTATATGATAGATTTTAAGCCCGTAAGTAAGATAGTATTAGAAGAGTTACTTTGATGAGATCGGACCACAATCGACAAGAGTTGTCGGACCGCTCAGAGAAAAAGACGACAGATTCCTAATCAGACTCAGCCGCACCTCGTCGTAGTGGGAGGGTAAGCACGTTATCCGACCGCTATACGGGAAGCCCAAATCGTCACTGCCGATGGCGGTAAGGAGGATCCATCGACCTTTAAGGATGCGATGGATGATTACGATAAGGAAGAATGGCAAGTAGCTATGAAACTCGAGATGGAGTCTATGCACTCTAACTCGGTCGGCAACTTGTAGATCTACCCGAAGGGTAAAACCCATTGGATGCAAGTGGATCTTCAAGAGAAAGAGAGGAGCGGATGGAAAAGTAGAGACTTTTAAAGCAAGGCTAGTGGCTAAGGGTTATACCCAAAAGGAGGGAGTTGACTATGAGGAAACTTTTTCGCCAAGAGCCATGCTTAAGTCCATCCGGATACTCCCGGCCATAGCAAACATATTTTGACTATGAGATATGGCGGATGGACGTCAAGATGACTTTTTCGAATGGCTATCTTGATGAAACCATCTATATGGATCAGCCGGAGGGTTACATAGTGGAAGGCCAACAGCAGAAAAGTCTCGTAAACCGCAAAGGTCCATTTATGGGTCAAGCGAGCTTCTAGATCATGGAACATCGGGTTTGATGAGGTGTAAAGTCTTATGGATTTGATCAAAACATTGATGAACCATGCGTCTACAAGTACAAGAAAGAAGAGAAAGTGGTCTTCTTAATTTTTACGTCGATGACATCCTACTCATTGGGAATGATGTGGGAATGATGACAGATGTAAAGGAGTGGTTAGCCACCAATTCCAAATGAAAGATCTAGGAGAGGCAAGCTATGTTCTTGGGATTAAGATTATTCGAGATCGCAAGAAAAAGCTTTTTAAGCGTTATCACAAGCATCTTATATAGACAAAGTGTTGTCTAGGTATTCGATGCAAAACTCCAAGAAAGGGAATTTGCCTTCTAGGCATGGTATTCATCTTTCTAAGGAGCAATGTCCAAAGACCCCGCAGCAGGGGAAGAAGATATGAGAAGGTATCCCTACGCCCTACGTGGGAAGCCTTATGTATGCCATGTTGTGTACAAGACCAGATATATACGCTATGCAAAGGGGAGTAGTCATCGCTACCGGTCAACCTGTGATTAGATCATTGGGTTGCGGTGAAGTGTATTCTCAAGTATCTTAGGAGAACGAGAAACTATATGTTAGTATATTCCGAGAAGATCATCTCTCACCGGATACACAGATTGGATTTCCAATCGAGATAGAGATAGTCGACGGTCGACATCCTGGATCTGTGTTCACTCTTAATGGAGGAGCCGTGGTATGGAGAAGTATAAAGCAAAGTGTGTTGGTCGACTCTACCATGGAAGTCGAATATGTTGCACTTGTGAAGTCGCAAAAGAAGCTACATGGCTCGGGAAGTTCTTAATTGATCCGGAAGTTGTTCCGGTTATGGATAAGCCAATTAAGCTCTCATTGTGACAATAGTGGAGCGGTGGCTAATTCAAAAGAACCCAGAAGCCATAAGAGTGCGAAACATATAGAAAGGAAATATCACCGATCGAGAGACATTGTGGATAGAGGCGATGTAGCGGTGCTCAAGATCGCGTCGGAGGACAACCTTGTCGACCCGTTCACCAAGACATTGCCATTGAAGCTTTTTGATCGGCACTTAGATGGATTTGGGATTAGAGACATGACACACCTGCTTTAGGACAAGTGGGAGATTGTTGGGAATAGTGTCCGAAAGCATGAGATGTAAAAGGATATTTATTATTTATTTAATAAAATAGTTTATTCATCATTTTATGTGCATATATTTATGAATATTTTATGAATATCAAATAAAATTCCTTGATTATTTATGTAACCTTAAACATAGTATATAAGTGTTATATACAAGAGGATAATGTTTAAGGATAATAATCAAAAGTAAACTGTTCATAATGAATTTAATTAAAGTTTGGAATCTTTAATTAAAACATTATTAATACATGTCATTCCATTTAGAATGGAGCAGTTGTTATCCGTGACCGTTAATATGGCGAGATATTGAATGAGTGTATTTCGCATAATGAGATTATGTGGAACATGGACGCTTGAGACACAATATGAATTTCTAATAATTTCCGTTAAGCATAGAAATTCTAATTGAGTCTACCGATGGTCATATCTGAGAATGATCTTAATCGAGTTCTTAACAAACTCCTATTTATGGATTTATGTCTTTTGATTTACTCGCACAGTTCGAGACCCTGAATCCTATTCCTTGTATTTTGGAGACATAATGAAATAGGTAGCTGGGAATGTTATTATACGAGATGGAATCCATTCCTTCTTGAGAGAGAAGCGAGATAAATAATTCTCTTGAGTGTTGATTCGGTACTTGGATTAGTAAGAGCGCCCGGTTCATGAATGTGTTTTATGAATCACTATCCATTAGAGAATCAATGGTACTCAAGGATAAAGATGTAATTAGAGAGGTTAATGGATTCTACCCGACTCTAATTATGAATTATTTATGGAGAATCGATCTATATGCAATGACTATATCAAATGGACACTTCACGGTTTAGAAGTAATTAATGTCTATAATTCCGAGAGTGCAATTCCAAGTTTATAGTGGAGTAACTATTGGAATTAATAGAATTAATTAATTAATTAAAGTGTTTAATTAATTATTAATTTTATTGGAGCTCGTAATTATCGGTCCATTAGTCCCGCGTCATCCTTGTAATTCTACCAGACACAAAGGGCAAAATGGGAATTTTAGAATTACGGAATTCTAAAATTAAATACTCAAGAACAATTAATTGAGAATTAATTATTATTTAAATAATGAGATTATTTAAATTTGAATTTGAACATATCTAGATTTATCCATTTAAACTTATTTGATAAGTTGTTCAATTTAGAATTCAAATTAATTTAAGTTTGACTTAAATTGAATTTGAATCAATTAAAATTGACTCTTGGATAATGGATAAAATATCTTCCTTCCTTATCTTATTTAGGTGCCACACACCTAAGGGATAAGGGAAGGATTTTTGTTCCAAATTCAAAATTGGAGATAAGGATTTGATCCTATTTTGAAGTTTGACTTCTTCTCTTTAAATATGAGATAAATAAAAATTGTGAGACAATTTTTGAAACACTTTCAGCCCTAGTTTCCCTAGAGGTGGCCGGAATTCTCATATAGCAAAAAAAGAGAGTGAAAATTTTTCTCTCCCAAAATTCCACATCGTGCATGCGTTGGTGTTTGTGGAAATTCGAGTGTTTTTAGAAACCGTTTTGTCTCACGTGTGCCCACACACACGCCGTCACGTGGAATCAAGGAATTGACGTGGAAGACTTTGGTGTTCTAAACACAAAAGCTTGGAGCTAGGACTGTTCGTGGTCAAAGAAAATCAAGATATCATCCGAGTCGGCTACAAGGTATTTTTTCGGTTGATCCTTGAATCTTATAAATTAATGAGATTAATTTATTGGTGCATAAATTAATATAATCTATAGAGTATCTCAAAAGTTTTATGAAAATTTTTGTTATACACGATCCGCCTTTCCGCTGCGTTTCTGCCGCCGAATTCGATTCGGCAACCAACAAGATCTAGTTTAGAACTTGGTCAGTACTTTACAAGTAAGAATGATTTGAAGGAAAAGCTGCATTTAATAGCTTTGAAAGGGAAGTTTGAGTTTCGAACAACAAAATCAAATAAAGACGTGCTTGTAGTAGAGTGTGTGGATCCGAAATGTGTGTGGCGTATCCGAGCTTGCAAATTGAGACTGTCGACCATGTTTGTAATCCACAAGTATAATGGTGTTCACTCTTGCTCGTTAGAAAAACGTTCAGCGAAGCACATGCAAGCAACGTACTCCGTTATTGGAAGTTGCATGAAAAACTAATTTATAGGCGTCAAACAGGGTCCGGTTCTGAAATCAATTCAGAAATATGCCCGTGACGAATTCGGGACGGCCTTCAGTTATTACAAAGGATGGAAGGCTCGTGAGCATGCACTTCAACTCGTAAGAGGTACGGCCGAAGAAAGCTTCACTAAGCTCCCATCATACTTTCATATGGTGTCTCTTACTAATCAATAAAGATCACCAATATTCATTTTGATGAAGTAACCATTTTATGTATCTTTTCCTAGCATATGGACCTTGTATACGAGGTTTTGGTTTTATGAGGAAAGTTATCGGTGTTGATGGAATGTGGTTGAAGGAAAATTCAGAGGTATGTTGTTAGTTGCCACTGCACAGGATAGTGAACGTCATTGTTATCCCATCGCATGGGCCATTGTAGACTCGAGAGAATGATGCATCCCGGACATGGTTCTTCTCGAACTTGAAGGTGATTATCACCGATTCGAGGAATTAGTTTTATTTTCGATAGGAATCAAAGTATAAGTAATGCATTGTCTACAGTTTATTCATTAGCACATCACGGTTGTTGCACATGGCATGTGTCTCAAAACATCAAGAGTAATTTCAGCTGTAGAGCGGTGTTCTGCCACTATTCTTTAGAACCTCTGAGGCCTACCGCATTGACGAGTTTTCTGTCTTGTTTGATGAGTTGTCTGCAAGATATCCCAGTATTGCTAGATACCTACAGGAGCAAGTTCGTTTTGAAATATGGTCTTGTGCTCATTTTAAAGGAGATCGATATAATGTTATGACCACAAACATGTCTGAATCAATGAACACAATGCTCAAAGATGTTCGAGATTACCCTGTCATTGCCCTCTTAAATTTTATACAAGCGAAGATGTCAGAGTGGTTTAATAACAAGCGGGTCGAAGCTTCTAAAACTAAAACATTATTAACGCCAAGTGTGGAAAAAACTCTTCATGAGAGGCACAACAAAGCGGGATTTCTAATGGCCACAAGACTTAATACTGTTGAGTTCCAAGTGACAGGTGGAGAGGCAACTGTAATTGTCAACATTGGAACGAGGAGTTGCACTTGTCGTGTGTTCGACCTTGAACAGATACCATGCGTGTAGGATCTTATTGTGATTTATATATGAAAAATCATTTGAACAACAACAATATTGTAGGCGGAATTTCAAAAAATTTATCATATCCATTTAATTCATAATTAAACGTAAACCACAACGAGAGATGCATGCATGATATATGTTTATGGACAAAGGATTAGAAAAATCTCACATACCTTTGTGACGATTGAATTAATTGACCGCAAGGATCTTGTCTCACTATCTCACGTTCCAAGATGGAGAATTGCCGTGAAACAAGATCGTTGTTTATTGTCACGATCACACCAAGAACCACTCGTTGATTCAAGGCTATGTCTCTACAATTTTAGGATGAGAGAGTGGGCTCTTTTCAAAAAACCTAAGGAAACTTTTTTCCTTCTATTTTGTCTCTACAAAATCCGGCCACCCTAAGGAAAGTGTGATCTCTTTTTCTTTTCTCCAAAAGACTCTCTCTACCTAGGGTTTTCAATAATATTGATAAGTTGATTTTTCATCAATTTATCCCCATCATTTATTGTAGTTTTTGAGCATATTTCAGTTAATTTGTCACTAGTTTTACGTTTGCGTTAATCTATTTTGTAGGATTTGCAAAGTGGAGAAAATCAAGTGAAAAAGATAAAAAGTCCGTGAAAATCTCCAATTTGTCTTGTATTTATGACTACGGCTCTTGACTGCGCCCTCGGAGAACAATCCAGGGAGCAAGGACTGCAGGCTGCAGCAAGACTAAGCATGCGCTGCAGCCGCCCGCCACAGCCGCGCGCCGTCTTTGGCGCCAGCGGCCAATCTTGCGCTTAAGCGCCGCATCCAAGAGCCATGAGACGCGCAGGCGCCAGTTATCTGGCGGCTTAGGCGCGCATTCCAAACTCCGTTGAGGCGCGCTTTTTAGACGCCCGTGGCAACAGGCGCCGCACCGGAAGCCCTCCTACCTCCTAACATGACGCTGGCACCAAGACACCATGGGTCGCACCTTTCTCGAATTTGAGAGTTGTGCATCATATAAAAGGAAAAGGAACGTAAATTGGGACGGGAGAGAGGATTGAAAGCAGACACTAAGAACCCTAGAACCAAAGAAAAAGCAGCTGGAATCAAGGATTTTTCTGGAGATTTTCAAGGGGATTCAAGGAGTTTGAAGGCTTTAGAGGAGATCATCCATCAGGAGTTTTTCATTATTTTCTCCCTTTTGTATTTCTTGAATTATCATTTAATTTTCTGCTTTAACTATGGATTTTTGGTATTTTGTAATTGTGTATTTGATTTTGAACATGGATAGCTAAACTCCTCAAGCTAGGGGGGTTTTGATCTAATTTAATGAAAGCTTTATTTTAAGAATATGTTTGCTTATTGAATGTGTTATACTCAAATCTTTTGTATCTCTTGTGCTTAATTTCTAATTTAATTACCCATTAGATTAGAGACCTTAGATGTATGAAATTAGGCTCGGGAGAGTTAATTACATACGTTGAGAATTAAGAGACGCAACCTAAGGAGATATTGAGTCGGGAGGCTAGTATAACCTTAGGAGATCGAATATGGGCAAAAACTTAATGAATGCATAATTGGTTAAATTAATAGGGATATTAGTTTAATTAATTTAGCATATTATTTCACTTAGCTTTTCGGGAGAGGGAGTGAGATTATTTTAGTACCCATGATTTAAGATTGGAAGTGACACATCACTAAGTGACAGATTTAGATAAATATAGCATAATTAGGTGAAGTCGAATTCCCCCCTAGCTCATTTTATCACAGAGATCCCTTCAATCCAATTCATTTTGGCATCCGTTGATTGCATATTTTAATTAGTTACGTTGTTAAATTTGGTTTTAATTCTCTTATTCTATATTGTCTAGATAAAATTGATTTAGATTAATAGCAATATTTAGCTCTTTCCTAGTTAACAATCCCAGAGGACGATACTCGATCTTCGGATCATTATTACTTCGCGATTCGTACACTTGCGAGCACATACGCTATTCTAAGCAAAGTTTACAATAAAAATTTATCGCGTATCAAATATCCTTATATAGGAGAAAATTCAAAAACTCAAACCCTAAATGGGATTTTCGAATTTCTCCTTAACCCTAGGATTGAAATCCGAAAATCCCTACATGGCTTAGGGATTTCCGAATTTCCTTCCCTATTTTGGAGCAAAATCAAATCCCCTTAAGGCAAGGGATTTCGAATTTTCCCAAAATAAAATCTCACTTTTCTCTTTCCTTTAGTTGCCAAATTAAAACCATGTTTAAATTTCATTTTGAATTTTAAATTAATCTCCATTAATTTCAAAATTCAAAACTCATTCTTTTTATTTTTCAATTATCAAATAAATGAAAAATAACACAATGAATTTAAACATAATTATCGGTTCTGTTTTTCCCATTTATTAGAGCTAGCCTTGAGACCGAATGGACCCACATGAACAAAGCTATGGAATTACAATATTCGAATAACTCATCCCTATAAGTTATCGACATATTTAATTCCGACATCATCTAACTCCACTAAAAGTTCGATGCCGAATAATCTCTCGATTCATAATGCGCTAATTTTTCTTTTGGTGTTGATACAATTTATCACACGGTCCACAGTGTAAATGCATTATTATCCTTCAGTAAATATCGTTGATCAGAATGGTGTATATAATATTACCGTTTTACCATTCTAATCATTATTTCCTCAACTCCTTTATATGACCGTGAATAAGAAAGACAAACGTTCAGAAGATGTCTCGCACATGTTACGATGTCTTAATCAATGAATATCATCATTGAATACCAGGCCTGGTTTATTTATTCACACCCGTCAATAAAGCATGAGGTGATATTATTTTTACGAATTCCATATCTGTGAATCACATAACTCCAACTTAATATTGTCATGATCCCAATGACCGAGATGTCGTTCAATAATCGCGGAACTAATCTCATTGGCGAATCAAAGATCATGAGATACTAAGTTGAGCTACGATTCACTTCGTGATTAAGATAATTATACAAATATACTTAAGTTGTGATGATTAGGTTTAGAGTTGTGTAAACGGTTTTACTCTAACCTAATCAATCACATGGTCTATTCAACATGTTGCGAGCATGTCTAGATCAACCACGAGTCCAACTCCCATGCCCCGAGACCAAGATCACATGGTTCGATCTAACAGTCATAATCGGATTCGATTGCCCAATCAATCCTAAGACTGCGAATATCTATTTTAAACTGTATCCGAAGAGTTTGTCCGGCAGGGTTCCCCTAACTCTTCTTTCGTTGGTAACAGTTTATGGACTAAGCAATATCATAAACACTCTTGAGTATGTGTCAAAACATAACTTTATCTTATTTTATAAAATCAGCAAAATAATAATGTCTTACATTTGTCATTTCATAAATAACAAATTACATCCCACTTTATGGACACATTTCCAACAATGCGAGCATGCAATATCATGTTGTAGAGAAGCAGGAATGTCACTCTATGATTTATGCTCAAAATACTACAGGACAGAAGTTTGGGCTCTTGCGTATGCTGAGACAATCTATCCTATGCTGGATACTTTGCAATGGGATATTCCGAATCACGTAAAGGAAATTCACCTTCTTCCACCGCGAGTTGTACTAAAGAGGGGTAGGCCAAAGCAAAAACGCATTCCCAGCATAGGTGAGTTCACACGAAGAAAGAATCGATGTGCTAGGTGTGGGCAATATGGACACTATCAGAAGAAATGTAAGAACGCCCCGATGTAATCATGACTTATAAATTTCCGTGTTACAATGTATTTACACTCATTGCATTTTTATTTGGAAAACTTCAAACCAGTCACAAATTGCATTTATAATTTATCATATTCAACAGGTTATTTTGGCTCTGGGGAAGCTTATGTTTATGAGGAAATGCTGCCCAAATTTTTGTGTAATAACGTATGTTTTTTTTTTTTTTAACTTTGAATCAAAACAGACCAGAGAGAGGTTCCGTTTCATTTAGCCGCAGTCAAGACATGTGAGCGCTGCACTGTGTAAAATAGACCTCTTTGGTCAGTTTTGCTAGGTCCGCCAAGACCGCAAACAAGACGCTTCTATCTTGTTTTGCAGTGAGGAGGGATGGCCGCTGGGGACACGGTGGGGGCTGGCAGGGGCACGCCCGGGCTCACAGAGTGGCCCCCCCGGTCTTGTGTAGGGGGCATGGTCGACCAAAACTGACTAACATAAAGGAACAGACCAAGAACCCACAAAAATAGGAAGAACAGACCAAGAACTGACCAAATGGCAAGAACAGACCAGAACCGACCAAGAACTGACCACGAACAAAATTTGTAAAAAATTATAAAACATAGATTTTTTTCATATTCTTTCGACTTTTTGGGTATTACTAAACTTTTTAGTTTGTAAAAGAAAAAAAAATTTGGTTAGAAATGAAAAAAACCTAGAACAGACCTAGAACAGACCTAGAACAGACCAAGAACAAACCACGAACAAAATTTGTAAAAAATTATAAAACATACATTCTTTCATATTCTTTGGACTTTTTGGGTATTACTAAACTTTTTAGTTTGTAGAAGAAAAAAAAATTTGGTTAGAAATGAAAAAAACCTAGAACAGATCTAGAACAGACCAAGAACAAACCACGAACAAAATTTGTAAAAAATTATAAACGTACATTCTTTCATATTTCGCTAATAATAAACATATTATAACACCAACAATGTTATATTTCTATTTTACAACAACCAAAACAAACAACATTTCAATCTTCAATAGGACTTAGGGGCTTCTTCATCTTGTACTCGCTCCAAATTCGGACCATGAGTTCAAGCCGGTAAGCTTCTACTTTTTCTTCCTTGAGGTCTTGTAATGGGATTCTGCGGAGAAGGTATTCGATAAATTTGTAAGTGAAAAGTCCGCAATCTAAGGTTGTGCACCAACCCCTTGACACGAATGATTGGCCATGCACACTCAAGTTTATCACGTAGATGATTGAATAAGCCTGTGTGCTTCAAGAACATGGGCATCATGACAGCGATTGGCTCCACTTGTCTGTGCATCTGTGAATCTCTGTACATCAGAACAGCTGAGTCATACACCTTTATGTTGAATTCAGATAAATCAACATAAAGCGCAACCCAATGCTTCATCTGAATGTTAAGAGGCATAGTGAAGCCCTGCGTGCCATCCCAGTTCTGGCCAATTACGCGCTTCTCTCCACGGACATATTCATCTAGGTCGTCATCAAATGTATACGTTGCCAATTTCTTTTTGTTGGTGAAGTATCGCGCTCTCAACTTTTGGCAAAATATATCATCTAGGATGACAATATTGTTTGTGAACTGCCCTTCAGGTGCCCTTGACCTCCGAATTGATAGAAGACCCGATGCCTCGTCAATTTGCTATAAGTCATAAAAAATTAATTCAGTATAATGATAATGGTATAAAAAATAAGACTAAATTTAGAAAATATGTTGTGATTACTTACATCATTAAACAGCCATTCACCTGGCTTCAAGAGGACCTGGAAGAAGTCCTTCCTCCAATCTCCAAAGCCGCATTCAATCAGCTCAGAGTCCGTAGTAAAATTAGCAAACCATTTGTTGAAGGCCTCAACAGCATCGTTAAAGGTCCACACCTTCCTCCTCACGTTACGCAGGGGATTTGCGTAAGTCCATATACCTGTTGGGCCTCTTAAGTCACTTTTCAATCATCAATTCAGACTTCGGCTCCGACTGAACCTGTTGCTCATGCTGAGCCTCTGGCTCTGGCTGAACCTGAGGGAGGTGGAGGTCAAGTTCTGCCTCAGGCTCTGGCTGAACCTGAGGGAGGTCAAGTTCTGCCTCAGGCTCTAGTTGAACCTGAGGGTCACGTTCTGCCTCAGGTGCTGGCTGTAATTGTTGTTTTGCTAGACACACTATATTGTCCTTAATTTCCCTAACGGATTGGTCTAGCGAGTCTAGCCTCTTATTGATGGCTTCAAAATGTCTACTGTTGTACTCTACCATCTTGTGATAAAGTATGTCAACTATGTGATCAATAGACATACCATCTTGTTGTTGCTGTTGTTGTTGTTGCTGTTGTTGCTGTTGTTGTTGTTGTTGTTGTTGTTGTTGTTGTTGTTGTTGTTGCTATTGTTGTTGTTGTTGTTGTTGGGGAAGTTACTGTTGTTGTTGGGGAAGTAGTTGGAGACGAGCCAATTGTTTCGGAGGCTTCGGTTGATGGACATGGACCATTCTTGCACAAGAGTCCAAAATTGATGCAAGCTGGTCAATCTCAGGATCTTCTTGGTCGGCATAAGGCATATACGACCTCATGCACATACTATTCATTTCCTCCTTAGTGGGATAAAGAATTGGTACGGTCATTCCCTCTATATTAAAAGAACATACATTCAATGATTATTTAGGTAGAAACATATTGTAAAAAAAAACAAATATGCCTATTTTGTAAAATTTACACCTATAAAAACATTGTATTTAAACCCTTACCTCGCCACTGTGCATGAGGTCGTCTATCTGTCTAACCTCGACCAATGAAACCCAGCGTGGCTCCCATTTGAGCATTCTTGGAAGACGTTCCTCAACCATCTTTGCAAACGTGGCGCCGATGGTAAGAAATGTTTCGAATGCCCAAACCTGCGTTAAACCAATTTTTTTAAGTCTAGTAAACCAATTATGATATTATTTACTATAAGGGCATGAAAAATTATGCATATAACTGTATGACATACCTGGAAGGCCCAAGGAAACCCGCATATTGAGTAGGTTTCCTTGATGCTCTTATTGCGTTCTTTCTGAACCCATTTCTGGTATTTGTCTCTCAAGTTCTTCTTCAGAGCCCGCAGAGTGCATTCAAAAGACACCCTGCCCCATGGATAGCTGTTGAAGAATTTTAAGTCATCAACGTAAGACAACCAATCCAGTGAGACGGTCTTCTTCTCGTCCCCAGATAATAGTACTTGTGCTAAAAAATAAATGATAGCGATCTTTGCTTTATCGCTACCTTTTATCTTATCCTCTGTGAGCAATTTTCTTAAATCTGCAACAAGTACTACGGGGGAGTTAAAATGCTCCAATAATCTTCTACTCTTTGAAGGTTTCAAGATCACGTCTGACTCTGGAGATTCCCCGCAGTTCAATCCAGTTATTAGCGCAAATTCCCTCATTCCAAACCTAGTTGCGGTTCCATTAACCATGAACCACAACTCATGTCTTTTTTTTGTTTCTATCTGCCTTAAAAGCAGATAGTGTGTCAACACTCCAAAATATATCATATTTTCAGACATTGAAATAAAATGTCCGAAGGCAGACTCCTTGAAAATTGACATTTCCGTCTCGGGGTCTAGATTCTGCCTAATTACCTCCAAAGCCTCAATCTTTGACTTCATTGTCACTTTCACGTGAAATACTCCAAGTATAGGATCCATGGTCATCTTTAGATGTCCGATCCCGTGAAGTTCACATGTGTTGTACTTTGGGAGGTCATCTTTGAAAAAGAAGACAGAACACATCGGTCGAACCCAGCCAAAATGACAGAGCCGACCATGACATGACCCGAACCGACCTAAAATCCCCCGGGGAATAAACCAGCGGAAAAGAACCGACCAAAAACCGAGCAGGCCGACCAAAATCGACCAAAAGCCCGACCAAGAACCGACCAAGAATCGACTTCATACAGAACCGACCAAAATCGACCAGAACCGACCATGATCGACCAGAACCGACTAAGAACCGACCACCAAAATGACTTTAAACCGACCTAGAACCGACTGCGAACAGACCAAAACCTAAACCGACTATGAACAGACCAATGTTGCTTATATTAAGTTTTTGTTCTTGCAAAAAAATATAAGAAAATGTAAAACAAGAATAGTAGCTCAGTAGATTCCGTTGCCTCGTGTGTTCGGGAAATGACCGTTTTAGTTGAGGAAGTAGAGCCGTTTTGTGATGCCATTAGTTCTAAAAGCTGCCGGTTTTTAGTCGGTTTTTGTGGTCGGGGTCGGTTTTTGTGGGAAGGAGGTCGGTTTTTGGTCGGTTTTAGTGGGAAGGAAGGTCGGTTTTTGGTAACCGTCGATGTTTGGTGAGGTGGTCGGTCGGCCGAGACGAGAGAGAACGGAGAGGATGGATCGGCCGGTCAGTGATGGTCGGTCATGAGGTTGGTGACTGATCGGAGAGAAAAGTCGGCAGTCGGTGAGAGGTGATCAGAGAGAAAAACCGGTGGTCGGTCGTGAAAGGATTCAGTCGGGTGGGAGGAAGAGAGAGGGTCGGTCGAGAATTTTTGAGAGTTTGAGAGTTTTTGAGAGTTTTTGAAAATGACCTAAGACCCATTTTTTGTCACGTGAGATACACGTCATCATTTTTTTTGTTATAAAAAAAACCGGCATATTTCCTCAAATCTGATTTTCTCCGGTCTCTTTTATCAAATTTTCTTCATGCGAAGCCCTGTGCTGCATCTCTTTTCTTCGGTGGTTTTGTTTTGGCCGCTGCCTCCACTTTTTCCCTCCGTTCAAAGCTTGCCCTGGATTTGTTGCTTCTTCATTCTTCTCATTTCTTTTATGATCTTAGTTTTTTGGATCCTTTCGGTGGAGGCCTTTTTTGCTTGCGTTTGCTCATTCTTTGCTGTTTCGATTAGGGATTTTGCTCGGGATTTATGCCCTTTTCGCCCTTTTTTTGTGGGCTGATTCTGCTTTGGTGGTTTTCTATTCTCATTTTTGCTGTTTTGATTAGGGATTGTGATCGGAATTTCTATGCGTTTGGCGCCCCTTTTTTTCATTTTTTATTTTATTTTTAATTTTTCCCTTTCCTTGGGTTCCTCTTCTCTAACTAACGTTGTTTCTTTCCTCTTTATGTTGTTTTGATTTGGGATTTAGTGTCGTTTTTTTTCTCTATTTTTACCGAAATAGATGTTTTGGGTTTCATGTATTTTTTTCCTTAATGAAGAACGGGTATCTTCTTGTTGTTGATGGTAATCTGCTTCCTATTGTGGTTCATTTATTGAAGTTTTTTTACTTGCTTAAAAGTTTATTATTATCCTGTATTTTGAAACTTTTTCCCTCTCACTGATCATTTTTGAATTTTCTTCGCCTGCTTTGTTTTTTTCAGCAGCTTATTCAAAATCCTTCAAGAGATTTATATGCATGTGCTTCATCTTCCCCGTGGTTGATTTCTATAGGTAAATGCCCAATTCTTTGTTCCCTTTGCTTATTTTGTGCCTTCGTTTTGGCTAAATCAATCTGCTTTGATGATGTGTAATGTCCAAGATGTTGGTTTGTACTCTTACATTGATGATCTGTATTTCTTTTGTTCCTGAAGCATTAAATGAATTGATGATTTTTCCTCTTTTTATCATCCTGAATGCGCAAAAAATCTGCCACCGAGAAAAAAAAATGTGATGATCTGTATATCTATTGTTTCTGAAGCATTAAATAAGTTGATGATTTGTCTCCCTTTTATTGGCCGGAATATATGGAAAAAATGCCATTTCAAAAAGAGAAAAAAAATATGGCAGTGGTTTTTTTTCCTCCCCCTCTTTTTAATCTGTTTTCTTCTTCTCTCAGCTGATTATTATTTGCTTTTTTCCTTTTTTATTTTTTCTTCCTCCCACCTTACTTTCCTGATTTTAATCCGATGTTACTTTTACTATTTCATTTAATTAAAAAAATTCTTCTCTACTCTTTATACACCGACTTCCAACGGCTACATGTGGTATTGTTATTAGTTATTTTGCTCTTTATATATGCGAGATGCTATTGATGTGTATTAATTTGTTGTGTAAATTACTCTGTCTTTTCCACACCTGACATCGTCCCTTCTCTATCCCATTGTTGATCATTTATTGCTCGACTTTATTTTCACCTATTTACTGCTCAATCGTTATAGCCCGGTCTCTTTCACTTTTGTTTGGTTGGTTGATATTCGTTATTTAAAGTACTGTTGTCAACATCTCTCAGGTACTATTAATAACTTTCCTCCAAACGCTTTAATTTCTGCTCTTGATGCTGAATTTATTGGTTTGATGTAATACTATTATTTTGTACTGTTTTTTGTAGTGTTCAGAAAAATTTGTTTTTATTGTTGATAAATCGTAGTTATCTATGATTGCTTCTTTCTCAGTTCTTAATTTGTTCTGTAACCATATATATTTGTATGGTTTTCACTTAACATATTTTATCTTTTTATCTTTAATTGGTTTTAGTGTGTGAGAATGATTATTACAAATGATTTTCATGTGCTTTATCTCATGTAATTTCTTTAGAAATTGCTGTCAATGTGTTTTTGCCATATGTAATCTGAATTTATCTGTAGTTTTTGACTACAGGTTTTTAAATATCTTTTTTTTTTCTTCCCTTCTGCTTGCTCTTAACATTTTTGTCTTTTTACTGTCTTGCTTTATCTTCGCCTATTTATTGCTCAATTTCTTAGGCTATCTCTTCGGCTCATATTCTCTATTTAAGGGGTATTCATAACGCTGTAGGTACTACTAATAACTTTTGCTTACATCTTCTTAATATTTGTCACATTGTTTTTCCGAGTTGCTATTACTATGTGTTGTTTGCTATGGTGTGCGGAAAAAATCTTTTTCTATTGTTATACCTATCTTTTTCTGACTTTTATTAATACAGAGTGATGATATATTCGTTTTCTACTGATTTCTTTCATAATAATATATATATGTGTGCAATTATTTTTGCTCACCGTATTTTATCTTGGTTTTGATATGAGGCAATGGTGGTTATAACCAGTTTTGGCCTCTTCATTTTTATATAATCTGTCCAAATCTCTCATAATCATATATATGTGTGTGTGTGCAATTATTTTTGCTTAGCATATTTTATCTTTACTTGGTGGTATGTAGCAATAGTGATTATAATTAGTTTTGCCTTCTTCATTTTTATGTAATCTATCCAATAATTATTGTAAATAAGCCTTCCATACTTGGATTTTAATTCCATGTTCTGATTTTGTCTGTAGTTTTTTACTACAAGTATCTGAATGTCTTCTTCTCTTTTTTTTTTTTTTCCTTCCTCTTTACTTGCTCTAACATTTTTTGGCTTTTTTGACTGCCCTGTATCATCTTGGCCTATCTACTGC
Organism: Morus alba; assembly: GCA_012066045.3. NCBI lineage: Eukaryota > Viridiplantae > Streptophyta > Magnoliopsida > Rosales > Moraceae > Morus > Morus alba. The sequence goes on from CP050224.2 coordinate 36,367,223, forward strand.
TCAGCCTTTTAGGTTGTATCCCTTTTATTTGTATTTGTTCATGTTCTTTATTTAAGGGAGTATTTTGACCCGGGGCAATGATGATTACAGTCGATTTTAGCCTCTTCAATCCCGTTTAATCTGTTCAAAAATTATTGTGAATAAGTGTTCCTCCTCATTTAGACCTTCATTTGCCTATTCTTTTTTATTAAACAGTTTAAATATCTTCTCTTCTTTTCTTTAGTATCTTGCCGTGATGATGATAACTGGTTTTGGATTCTTGAGTTTCACCTAAAAGCAGACCTGTGACCTTATTGGGACATAAAGCAGACCAGTTTGATGAAAATATTGTGAAATCAATAAAAGAACCAGTTGTAGCAGAGTTGTAGAGTCTTCGCGGCAATGTTGGCCAACTTATAAAAATAATTACATATGAAAATGAAATACTTATATCAGAATATAACAAAATATCAATCACTTTATTGTACATATTTTAAGAAATGCATATATTTCAAGCACCGTAACAACAATTTTTTACATTGATCCAGATATATCAGAAACAAGAACATTAAAGACAAGGCAATAAAAATAATATACAACATTTAAAAACAAAAACAAAAACAAAAACAAAACAAAAAAAAAAAAAAACATTTTTACTATTTCTTTCCCTGACTACTTTTATTTTATATGTACATATACAGGATCTCCCACCAAAATCAAGAAACTGAGTTCGCTTGATCCATTGAGGAACAAAAATTGGACAACAGAAAAACAATTGATGAGCTAAAAACATTAGATCAAGAGAGTAATCAAGTTAGTACCATAACATTATCTTCTTGCTTCTTCTCAAACTACATTACATAGGCTAACAACATTTTCTCATCTACATAAGGAACAAGATTTACAGTAAAGGCCACAATAACTGAATTCTTAACAGATTAAAGTTGGTATTACAACTCTTGTGTTAGATGTTATTGACAACTAAAGCAAGTAAGAATTGATTGATGGTGTGACAGACACAGAGATATAAAAATAAAGCTTTCCCCATGGTAATCAATATGATAAATACACTATTATTAAAATCTATTTATCTCACTAAATTATAATAAATAATTTATTACATTAATGAATTATTGTTGTATATATTACAGGTACAGGTTGGTTGCCGAAATCAAAGAACATACTGGGAACATGAACATCACCATATTTGGCAAAGCAGCACAAGCCCTAATAAAAAAATTATGCTCTGCACTAACAGTTGACAAGAGCTTCACTGATCCTTTTACAATTTCACTAGTATTCGCCCAGCTAAGATGACAGACAAAAATCTTCCAAACATATTTTCAACAAAGAGGAACACAAATGACTGCAATTGTTTCAAAAATATTTAAAGACACTGAACCTGCAATAACACTATCACAGATACCAACCACTACTACACCAACCACAAGGTACAACATATCCTTTAATTTAAATCAATTATACATAAAAATAACATTTATTACTCTAATACACATCTAAATAATATTTCACCAGTTCAGTCCCTGCTCAAAAACAACATCAACTCCAGCCTTGATTCACCCACAGACACCAAACCTAAAAGAATATGCTACAAGGTAAAATTTATTTACCAATATACATTATTTACCAATATAAAAACAATATTCATCATTTTAAACACAAATTTTAACAATTTTTTATCATTTCAGTTCCCAACTAAAAGAAGCAGAGCACTCTAAAAAACACCAAAGAACCAAGTAATATAACTACTTCTAAATAAAAATATTTCAGATTTCCTCAATGATAATTGCTAATTTTTCTCATAACTTCCGTCTTGCAGCTAAAAAATCCTGAAAAAAAAAAATAAGGACGAGGCGTCAACAACATTGCAAACAACTTTTTACAACAATATTATGTAAATATGTACATATAAATTAACTATATACTATAAGCATTATCACTTCCATGTCACTTTCATGTATAATATAAAATTATGTAAATATGTATATATAAACTATGTACTATAAATATTACCGCTTCTCTGTCATTTTCCTGTATAATATAAAACTATCACCTGCTGCAATGCGCGGGCATATAGCTAGTATAACTACAAAAGTGACTTGTAGCTAAATTCAAGTTTTCTTACAGTACCGTTGATCCGGACACAATCCGGAATTTGTCCGAATCCGTCTCCTAGACTAGTCCATTTCGGCACCTCAATAAACCGAATCATTGTTTTTATAGTTTGAACGAGGAAATACAATTGTTGAGACAATAATGTGCAGCGAATTAAAGTGGGAAAATTAGACAGAATATGCTACGCAAGTCGTTTTAAATTGAATGTATAACAATGATTATTAGGGTTTATGTAAGCTTGTAACATATAAGATCATTGACAAATTTGAGCCTAGCTGTGGGCTGAAAATCATACTTTTTTGGTTCTTTAGAAGTGCAGACGGTCAAAAATAGTCCAAAGTAATTGTCGCTCTAGGAAGGAGGAAAAGAGTGTTGTTTTTATATTTGTATTGCTAGGAAACCCAAGTGGCCCCGTCCTTTAGTCAGCGCTTCTTAATTCCCAGGGAAATATTCTATGTGCTTGTACTTACGACTAAAGGTTGCTTAGGGGAAAAAGAAATTGCTAAAAATATACTAAAAAGATTTTATTAATCTATCTTATTTACAGAAATACTGACTCTGAAATTTTTAGTTATTCCCGGTGCGATTTATCCGTAAATTAGCTAGCCTCAAATCTTTTCAAAACAAATGCAACTCTTTAAAAGTAGTATTTTTCTAATTCATGCGTAGGCTTTTGGTCCGACTTTCAATTTAGTTACGGAAAGAAAACTGAATTTAGTAAGTAACCATTTTTCTAATTTCACTCATTTCCAATGCCTTGTGGATATTGCATGTTGAAGATAATTAAGTTATGCTTGAATTAGGATAAGAGTCCGTTTGGTTGGAGGATTCGTTCTCTGAATCGAATCATAGTTCAGGTTCGTTACAATATTTTCTCTCACAAAAAACACACGTAAATCGAGAATGGTTCTAATCCATGAACCAAGTGGACTCTAAATGTTTCCATATTTCCATATTATGGACGTAAAACTCATTGAAAGTCAAGTGACACGCCCACTCATTACATGCGCTGCATCCTAAATACATCAAACTATACACTAAGGTTTATCATAAAAGAAAATATATGAGCACTGTAGAAAACTATATTGTACCTTCAAGAAGGCCCTCAGAATTCATGATTTTAATAAATAATAATAAATAATTTAGTCGTATTAAAAATATGAAAACCTTAGAAAACCACTACTCGGAATTGGGAACCACGTGATGCCATTAAGACAAAACAACCCGACCAAGTGATTAATTAAATTAAACTTCTAATGAGAGAGAGGTGACAGAGAATAATAGCCAAAGCATTTGAATTGTGATTTCGGTCAAATTATAAAAATTCAAAAATTATAGTAGTAATAATAGTAAGAAGTTATATTTTTTTTATTTCTTCCTAACATAGGGGTGATCTATGAGGAATCCCTTTTCTTCTACTAATCATGCTTGTAGCAATGTCCTCATCAGAAACCTTATAATTACTAGCCGATCTTGCACATACATAATTAAGCCCACTTCTCTTCTTTCGGACAATCTCAGTACAAGCCATTCTCATCATGTTATCCGAACCCAACGAACCAGACGACGGGCTCATAGGCTCATCGCTGTCGACGATCGTCGAGTGAGGGGTCTCGTTGGTCATCTCGTCGTCTCCCATTTCTTGTGGAACCAAGAAGTCAGGACTAAGTTGTAGAGAATTGCATGTCCTTAAGTAAGGAGAGAGGTCTTTCATGTGCTTGAGCACATAGTCCACCTACAGTGAATGTAGAATTGTGAAGATAATTAGACGTCATGCATTATTCCAATGACAACATTATTGGTCGTAGTGATAATCTTTTCACTTAATTACTTAAGTGTTCAATTATGCGAAAGTTAAAACTATCAACGTATATTCAAATGGCAATTCAGTTGGCTTTCCTTGTTTTGCAAAGTAAAAGTTCAATTCAATTTTATATATGTGCTTGCGCATGCATATTCAGCTTTAGTGATGAGTAATTATTTGTAACCCGTTATAAAGGAGCGATTACATATAATTTTTGTAATTTTCTCCATAAAAGCACAATCTGTTTGTGTATAATTATATACATGTGAAATTGATATATATGTATATCTAAACTTGTGCATAATTTATATAACATATATATATATATATTAAATATATATATATATATATATATATATACACATATATCATCTTTTACATATGAGCTGATTAGAGGAACACCTCGCATGAAAAAGATTGGGATTGAATTCACGTAGAATTATATATTACCTTGCAGCCGAGAGAGCAGTGGATATAAGGTTCTTGGAGACTTCTATCACAAGAAGTGCAATAGTTGCCAGACCCCTTGAATTGCCTGTTCTGAGGTCTCTTCTTGATAAACACAACTTTTGCACTATTTATAGTGTATGCCTAGTAGAGAAAAATGAATATATTGACCCCAATTTAGCACCTTAATTATTTGATCGGTATATCTACACGAGCAACACATGAATTAAAAATGAAGAATAATTAATAGTGATAATTAATATTAAGAAAAAAGAAACGTAACCTGAACGTTAGAGCAGTCTATGAGTTTTTGAAGATCCTCCAATCGGACAACATCATGGTATACGTATCGACGAACTTGAAGAAGCCTATGAAAGCGATGCGAGGGCAAACAGTGAGGGCAAATACTTGCGCAACAATCCATGCAACAAATGTTCTTTTCGTTCTTTTTAGCACTTTCATGGAAAGAGCAGGCCACGAAGAACTTCTGCGTGTAAAGGGCATCCAACCATGCAGGCTTTTGAATTCCCTATATATATATATATATATATATATATATATATATATATATATATATATATGGAAGAGAAGAATTAATAAACTCATTAACCATTTAATTTGGACCAAAAAGTTGATGTATAAATATGTAAGAATTTTGGAAGAGAAAGAGAGGAGAAAGAGACAAACCATGATCATGAAAGCACAATGGTTGATCAATTGAGAGGATAGAGAATGAATATTAGGTAAAATGACTCTTTTGAGGTGTTAATATCAAGAGAGTGGTGTGTAAGGAGCAAAGTGGAGAGAGAGAGAGAGAGAGAGAGAGAGAGAGAGAGAGAGAGGGAATAGCGCATGGAGATAAGAGTATTTATGGAGGTTCACAAGAGAGGTAAGGGGGTGTATTGTATATATTTTTTTCTTGGGGTACTACACAACATTTTGTCAACAAGCGTGCTTGTTTATGAGAGAGAGAGAGAGAGAGAGAGAGATGAATTAATAAAAGAAGTAAGATATATGAGGGGAACGTGGGCGCTGTTTTGGTGTCGACCATTCTCTAAAATATCTAATTTTTAATTAATCTTTTTTGCTTGCTCATCTCCTTGGCTTAAGAGCTCTAAATGTTAATGCTAAACAGAAACAAGTCTCTCCTTGAAGGAGCTGTCCGGTCCCATGAAACTATTTCTTTTTTCTTTTAACCTTTTCTTCCTTTGATTCTCACAATCTATTGGGTGTAATCGGGTTGGAAGTTGAAACTATAGCCCACTTGAAGTTTGAAGTTTGAACTTTGGAATGGAAGATATATATGTTGGGAATAGTGTCCTAGAAGTATGAGATGTAAAAGGATATTTATTATTTATTTAATAAAAGAGTTTATTCATCATTTTATGTGCATATATTTATGAATATTTTATAAATATCAAATAAAACTTCTTGATTATTTATGTAACCTTAAACATGGTATATGTTGACGGTAGAATTTTATCAACAATAAACCAACCGGGTTACCTTAGGTTACCCTTTGGATTACCGGCTGATGAATGTGTTGAATAAGTTGTAAGTAAATACACAAAGAAAATTTTATAGTGGTTCACTCTATTGAATCAGAGTTACATCCACTGTATGTATTATATTTCTTTTGAGGAGTTTTACAATTTACACAATTTACTCTCTCCTTTTTTCTCTCTTGGTTATCTGGCTCCCTTTCCGTTGGGGTCCTTCTCCTTATATACTTGGGCTTCCTTCGCAGGGGGTTTTCCTCCATAGGTGGATGCACTCAAGTGCCTCTCCTTTTTAGGCCCAGTCATAGCCCACTAATCGATCTTTGTTCACTCAGCGGTTAGTCTCTTATTCTGACTCTGTGAGTCTTCATAATGCTTTACATCCCCGGAGGCGGTTTTGGCTTCGCCATTAATGTTGTCAGTGGTCTCTCACCTTCGCACGTAACCTGCTATGTCTCGACGGAAGGCTTTCCTCGTCGTCAGCGCTGCCTTAGCCTCTTTCGTCCTTTAGAGCGACCTTTTCTGCAGTTGAGGGATCTTAACGCCTTAATTCAGGCAGTTCGCATCCGTTGACGCCACATGGGGTCGTCGCCTTAATCTGGACCTCGACTTCAGGCTCTGCAGCTGATCTTGAGGGGTTGAAGCGTCGAGGGTTGTGTGTTTGGCGAAGAGCGAATATTGCCACGTGTCGTGATTTTGTTGGTCCAAGTCTTCATCACATTTTCCCACACAACAGCTACCCCCAGGTCAAGGGCTCCTTTTTTAGGCGGCCTCGACCTCTAGGTTCGGTTGTCCTTTCGTGCTTCGGGTGTGGGTAACCGGCCCCGAGCCTCCGTCTGCAATGAGTGCCTGGGTGCTTCGGGAATGTAACCGTCACGTCGATTGCTCTGGCCTAATGATGGATATCCGTTTTCTGAGAGGACGATCCCTGACCGTTAGATCCGCGCCCCTTCGATTTCCAGCCCTATTTTTTGACCATCAGATCTGGGCAGAAATCTCTTACCGTTGGATTTTGAAATTTTCATCCAACGGCCGGGGTCGAGGATGCATTTGCTTATAAATACTCTTTCGAAAACCCGAGAGCCACTTTTACCATTTTCAAAACTTTGAAAACTCTGCCGCTTTCATTGCCGAGATACTTACGGTGTGCCGGAGCTCCATTTGCTGAACTTCCGACGTTATTCTTCCCACTATCCGCGGTATGCTTTTGACACGAACTAGTTTTACTTCTTTCTCCGGTGAGTTTTTGAACCTCTTCTTATTTGGTGTACTTATGGGCTTCCCGTTATGTACTTGGAATGTGTGAATGTGTATATATAGAAGATAAAAACATAGGTTTAGTTTTAAAGAAACTTACTTTTCCGTCGCACTGGATAACCTGGTTTTTATATACGCGTAGTTTTCTGTCTATTCGTCTTTGGTTTCTGGGTTCTGGGGAACCCGCGGTTCCCATGAACACTCGTCGTTTCCATTTTGATATGAATGGTCGACGTTTAACCAGTCATCGTTTAGAGCAGTAGTCATTTACTCCTCTCGACGTTAGGGTTTTAACTTAGCTTTTTGTCCTTTGTATTGCCAGAACAATGGCCCAAAGTTCTCCCAGTCGAGAGGATTCTTCTTCTGTTGTCCACTCTGACCTGCCTTCAGTGGTGGAGATCTCAGGGATCTCCTCGTCTTCTAGTGTCGGTTCGGTTGGCAGAGACGCCGACGCGTCGGGGAGTTTTCGAGGCCGGTCGACGACCCGGGCGGGTCGGTGGCGTCGGGCAGTAATAGATCGGTGGTAGGCGCATTCCTTTCACAGGGGCAGCGTGAGCGGTGGCTACCACAATGGTGGGCGCCCCCTGGCTACCGTGGCGGCACCTAGATAGGCCCTCCCTTGTGATGAAGCGATCGGTGGGGAGGTGGTTCAGTACCTCCTTCGGGCTGTGAAGGAGGGACGTATCGACGGGAGGTGGTTCGAGTACCTCCTTCCGGACAAGCATTTTAGAACTAGCATGCCGACGACCGGATATCTTCCGGTCTGTACAAGGGCGGTGACTGCGGGGATGACGCTCCCGATTCATCCCTTCGTAAAGGATTACTGCCATTTCTACAGCATTTCTCCCACCCAGCTGGCCCCGAACTTCTAGCATTGCTTCCCAGGGACCTGGATCCTGGCACCAAGTTAGAACTCCTTTGGATGAGTTCCGTTTTATGTACAAGTTGTGCCACGTCACCAAGTGTGATGGCTGGTACTTCTGAGCTGGCCATGGGAGGGCCCGGCCGAGGCTTGGGAAGCTCATTCTGGGCATTCCTCGTCGTCACATGGGTGGAAGCCCATGTTTTTATGATTCGGGGCCTTTTAACTTTCATCCCAACGATCGTCGGCCCCCACCAAAAGGCTCAAAAGGTGGCGTTTGGGAATATGAGTAAGTCAAATCGACTCTATTTTTATCTCGACTTGGTCCCTTTCCTCTTTTCTTTTTATTTTGTAATCGACGATGAGTTTTTATTGTGCGATCAACCACGACCATTTGAAGTTCTCGGTAACAGTTTAGAGAGGATCGAGGAAGGTTTTCCTATCCGTCGAGGTTCGTCATATCGACACACTTTTGACCGAGAGAGAACCTTCATGAAGTTCGGCCTAATTCTTAATCTTCTTGACCCCTCGGATCTCGACGCGTCCGTGAATACTTCCATAGCGATGAAGGTAACTACTTCTCTCGACACCTTGTGGTATTTCGATTCATTTTTTCCTCACGTCGGCGGTATCTTCTTTTCATCATCAGAGATGTCGTCTCTGAGGATCTAGCTTTTCAGAGGCCCACGGCCGACGCCAAGCCCACAACCGGCGCCGAGCCAACAGCCGTCGCCCGCCCCGCAACCCCCGCCGAGCGAACAACCTTCAGGAAAGGGGAAAGAAAGGGCCAGCCCGTCCCGCCCTGCGTCGAAGGGCAAAAAGGGCAAAAATAAGAGAAAATACACTGAAGGGTCGGCACCTGCTCAGGCGTCGACTGGTAAGACCTGGACGCCAGCGGTGCCCATCCCGGATGTCCCCGTTCCCTCGGGGCCGAGAGAACGCGTACTGATCCTCGGGGGGAAGGTTATGGACGGGAACTTCCAGGTCTCGGATATCTCTAACGCCCGAGATCGGGCGATGCTAAAACTCCCCCCTCATTTCTCCCTCAATCTTCCAGGCTTTATAGGCGAGTCGTTCCTCGAGCCCTTTGGGTTCTGCGTCCCGGTCTTCCATGGTCGACCGCGCGGTGAAGCAAATCTCCTTTGATTCACGTAAGTTGTTTTTTTTTTTTTTTTGAAAGATATGTTGTTTGGTGCTCATGTCACGAGTTTTTGTAATCTTTTAGAGCCTCGTCCTCTCTCTCCTTAACCTCCTTGACCTCATTAAGGTTGAGGGAGTCAGTGGCAAGATGGACAATTTGGAGGCCGAGCTCAAGTCCCTTGTCGACGAGGCCCTCAAGAGTAGGGGACGATCTGCCGTCGAAGAGAGGGACATGGCGAGGGGCTCAGCTATCAAGTCTAGAAGGAGCGCCCCTGAGTGAGACTTGAGCTTTCTTTATAACTCCCCTACCCCGGCCGACGAGGAAATGCCTCCTCCTGGCGATGATGCGGAGAACATTCCCTCCCTTGGTGGCGGCGATGAACCCGGCGACCGGAGGTGACGATGTTTGAGGAGCCGTCCTTTGCCCCTTTTCTGTTATTCCCCCTTTTTTTTTTGTAACTAAATATTTCTTTCCAGACAATTCTTATGTTGACCTGCATTTCAATATATATATTTATATATTATGGCAATGATTTTTTGTTCATACCTTGATTTGCGGTCATTGTTGTTTTTTTCTCATCTTTTAGAAAATTCCTTAGAATTTATTAATTCTTGTCTTTCCTCCTTGGAGGATCGACGTCGAGCTTATCCTGTGGGATCGCTGTCTTAGGAAATTCCTTAGAATTTCACTAAGTGTTCAAATCTTTCCTCCTTGGAGGATTTTGACGTCGAGCACACCCTTGGGGTCGCTCATTTTAGGAAATCCTTAGAACTTCACTAAGTGTTGCGCCTTTTCTCCTTGGAGGATTTTGACGTCGAGCACACCCCTTGGGGTCGTCGTCTTAGGAAATTCCTTAGAACTTCACTAAGTGTTGCGCCTTTCCTCCTTGGAGGATTTTGACGTCGAGCACACCCCTTGGGGTCATTGTCTTAGGAAATTCCTTAGAACTTCACTAAGTGTTGCGCCTTTTCTCCTTGGAGGGTTTTGATGTCAAGCGCCTTCATTCCCCCCGCATTGGTTAAATACACCCTTGGGTTTTCTTTTAAGCAGACACGTTATTAGGGGGTCAATCTATTTCATGCTGTAAACACATCAATTTATCTCATTTGCAAAGAATGTACAATTAAAATACGTAAAAAACTTCATACATTATTGGTAGTACAGCCTTAGTTGCTCGGCATTCCATGGGTGCTGAACCTTTTTGCCGTTGAGGCTTTCTAAAATGTAGGTGCCAGGTCGTAGTGCCTCTCTTATGCGATAGGGTCCTTCCCAAGTTGGGCTCAGGGGACCAGTATTCTTGGGTTTCGTGCTTTGTGTTACCCTTTTTAATACTAGATCTCCTGAGATGAACCTTCTTTGCCGAACTTTCTTGTTGTAGTATCGCGCTGTTCGTTGCTGATAAGCGGCGAGACGTAGTTGGGAGTCGAGTCATTTTTCTTCTAATAAATCGAGTCCTCCGCTTAAGCCCTCTGCTTTATCCTCGTCATTGTGAACAATGGTTCTTAGGGTCGGCATCTCGATTTTGATGGGAAGTACAGCCTCAACACCATATGCCGTGGAGAAAGGGGTCTCCCCTGTTGTAGTTCGGCTTGTTGTTCTGTATGCCCATAAAACTTTGGGAAGCTCCTCGGCCCATCTCCCTTTCAGGTCATCAAGTCTCTTCTTGAGAGTATATTTGAGTATTCATAACTGACATTTATGAATTTTCTCTGTAAAAATATTCGTATTATAACTTTACACTTTTCGGGTGACTTTACCCCGTATATAAAGTTTCTACATATCACTTTCCTGATTACATCAATATTTCTACTACTTTCTGTTCTGGGAAAAATTACGGTCAAATCGGATCGTCTCGAATTTGACTTAAAATTTTCCTGGTCATTACATTCACCCTCCTTAAGAAATTTTCGTCCCAAAAAAAATCGAACAATGGGGGGTATACATGTCGATCTCTTCTTCTACTTCCCAAGTGGCTTTCGCAACATTGTGATTTTCCACTGCACTTTAACCATTGGGATACTACGAATTCTCGAGTTTCCTTTCTTCTCTGGCTAGAATTTGGACTGGTTGTTCCTCATAGGACAAATCTTCGTGAAACCTGAATAGGCTCATACATCAGAACACGTGCGATGGATCCGAGATATACTTCCGGAGCATTGCTACATGAAACACACCGTGTAATCGAGGCCAACTCGGGGGTAGAGCTAGTCGGTAAGCTACCTTTCCTATTCTTTCAATGATCTCGAAAGGCCCTATGTAACGTGGACTCGGACTTTTACCTTTCTTCCCAAAACGCATCACACCCTTCATTGGTGCGACTTTTAGGAATCTGAGAGTCCCTATGAGAAAATTCCAAGGGTCTCTGTTGTTTATCTCATAACTATTCTCCCGGCCTCGAGCCGTCTCTAATCTTCTACGGATCTTTTGCTTTGTCTCAAGGGCCTCTTGAATGAATTCCGTCTTGTGAAGCTACTTTTCCCAGTGTCATACCAATGAACTGGGGATCTACACTTCCTTCCGTAAAAAAGTGCTTCATATGGGGCCATGCCGATGGAAGCTTGGTAACTATTATTATACGAGAATTGATCAATGGCAACTTCATACTCCATGCGCCCTTGAAATCCACTTTGTGCATGCACGAAGCATATCTTCTAGGGTCTGAATGGTCCTCTCGACTGCCCATCCGTCTGGGGATGAAACACGTGCTATAGCGTATTTTCGACCCCATCGCTTCACGAACACTTCTCCAAAAATTGGAGGTAAATACGGTGTCTCGTCCGACTCTATACTAACTGGTACTCCATGTAGCTTTACTACCTTAGCCACGTATAACTCAGCTAACCTCTCTAAGGAGTAAGTTATCTTGATCGGAATGAAATGCGCTGATTTCGTTAGCCAATCCATGACTACCTAAATGGCATCGTATCCCTCACTGGTTCTCGGAAGTCTGGTCACAAGGTCCATGGCTAAGTGTTCCCACTTCCATTCTGGGATCTCTCGTGGCTGTAAGCTTCCAGCTGGTCTCTGATGTTCTGCTTTGACTTTCTGGCATTTCAAGTAGCGACTAACATAGTCAACTATGTCGTTCTTAATTCGCCTCCACCAAAATTGTTTTTTCAAGTCTTGATACATTTTGGTGGCACCTGGGTGTACGGAATATGGCGTGCTGTGCACTTCTGCGAGTATCTGCTTCTTGATCCCCTCTTGATCCGGTACACAAATTCTTCTTTGGTATAGGAGAATTCCATCGTTTGAAAGGCTGAAATTCGACCTTGCATTATCTACTATCTCCTTCCTATATCCATCCATAATTGGATCACCTTTCTGAGCTTCTTGTATCTCACCCTGTAGCACAGGCTGCAGCCTCAGAGAAGCTAACTTACTAGAGATTAATTCGAGGTCTAGGAGATTAATCTCTTGTTGAAGCTGCTTGGGCAACAATTCGGTCTCCACTAGAGTCCGTAGTCTTTGGTTTCTACTCAAAGCGTGCGCTACTCGTTTGGCTTTACCGGATGGTAAAGGATTTCACAATCGTAGTCCTTCACAAGTTCAAGCCATCGTCTTTGTCTCATATTAAGCCCCTTCGCATGAAGAAGTACTTTAGGCTCGATGGTCCGTATAAATTTGGCATTGAACCCCATATAGGTAATGCCGCCATAACTTGAGCGCAAAAAAACTCTGCGGCTAACTCAAGATCATGCATTGGGTAATTACGCTCGTGATCCTTTAGTTGCGAGATGCGTAAGCAATGACCTTGCCATTTTGCATCAACACGGCTCCTAGTCCTGTCTTTGAGGCATCTTTGTAGATGTCAAATTTTTCTCCCTCTTCGGGATCGTGAGTCTTTGGAGCACTAATTAATCTTCTTTTGATCTCTACGAAACTGTTTCACATCCATCATCCATTCATACCTTCTATCTTTTCTGGTTAAGGCGTTGAGAGGAGCCGCAAGATGAGCAAATCCCTCCACAAACCTTCTATAATACCGCCAATCCTAGGAAACTTCAAATTTCCGTAACACTCTTTGAACGGCCACTTCTCAACCGCTTCAACCTTTCTTTGGATCCATGGTGATTCCTTCCTTGGATACCACATGTCTGAGGAAGTGGACTTTATCTAACCAGAACTCAGACTTAGAAAACTTCGCATATAGGCGATGTTTCTTCAACGTGTGTAGTGCGATCCTCAAATGTTCTGCGTGCTCTGTGGATCTCATGAGTATATAAGGATGTCATCGATGAAAACAATAACAAACTTATCTAAATACTCTCCAAGACTGCATTCATAAGGTCCATAAATGCCCATTTGGGGCATTTGTAAGTCCAAACGGCATCACTAAGAATTCGTAGTGTCCATACAGGAGTTCAGAATGTCGTTCGAAAATGTCTTCTTCTCTAATCTTGAGCCGATGATACCCCGATCGAAGGTCTATCTTAGAAAAACATGGTAGCTCCCTTCAACTGGTCAAACAAGTCATCGATTCGTGGCAACGGGTACTTGTTCTTGATGGTGACTTTGTTGAGCTCTCTATAATCTATGCACATCTGAAGCGTGCCATCCTTCTTTTTGACAAAGAGGATCGGAGCTCTCCATGGCGAGAAACTCGATCTGATGAAACCTTTGTCTAACATCTCTTGGAGTTGAACCCGCAACTCTTTTAGTTCCGCTGGAGCCATCCTATACGGTGCTTTGGATATTGGTGCGGTGCCAGGGAGAAGCTCTTTCTCAAAAGCTATTTCCCGATCTGGAGGAAGTTCGGGTAGTTCCTCTGGAAAAACGTCTAGGAACTCCTTGACTATGGGAGAGTCTTTTGGTTGATGTTTCCCCTCTTGGTTCCTGTCCACCACATACGCCAAATATCCAGTGCATCCGCTAGACATCAATCGTCAGGCTTCTAGGGAACTAATAAAACGTATGGGTGTCCCTGATGTGGAACCCATGTACTCAAACATCTGTTCTCCTTCTGGCTGAAAAACTACCGTTTTCTTTCTACAGTCTATTGTAGCATTACACTTTCCTAGAAAATCCATTCCTAGGATCACATCATAATCTACTAAGTTCAGAACAACTAGGTCCGCACTTAGTTCTCTTCCTGCTATCTCTACTGGTACATGACGTAACCAGTGACTAGACAACAACACATCACCTGATGGTAGTGCTGTCTTAAAGGCTTGCCCTATCCTCTCTAGATTTTGCAATGTTATGCTCCGCACGTATTGCCCGATTCACTAGATCGGCTACCGTGGTTGGTGGATACTCCCCACTTTCCACAACGGTGGCTATATCTCCTCGGAGCATATTAATCATCCTCCTAACCTTCTTTTCCTCTGTTGGAAACAATCGAGGACATAGTAAATGTAACCGATCACATCGTGGAATGCTTCTACAACTGTCTGGTCGCCCGCCTTAAGATTGTTGAACTCATTCTGTTGAGTCTTCGTGGGCTTCTAAGTTGTAATACTTACGGTTAAATTCCCATAGGAATTCATCCCACAACATCTGTCTCACATTCCTTCTAGCCTATTAATCGATTCCCACCAATAGCGGGCATCTTTCTTTAATACAAAAGCGGCGACTTTGAATCTTCTCCTGTCGGTGAGTTCCATAAACTCAAACACATGTCTCGAATGGATGCTAACCATTCCTCGACCGAAAGTGGATCTGTTGATCCATCGAACTCTGGAGGTGCCATTCTCTTAAACCTTACATACAATGGTTCCTTGGGACCATTTCTCGATACCCATCTCACCCCTTACTGGCTCTTGGGGTTCAACCCTCTCTGCTGGGTTGCTTTCTCGGGTTGGGCGGCTTGTGTTGGAACCGCTGCGGAGGGTGCTCCTCCAACCTCCTGACCCTGTATCAACTGGGTAAGCAATTCTCGTAACTGTCTGCTTTCCTCAGCCTGGGCTGCTATTTGCCCCCTCAAACTTGCTACTTCTTCAGCTAGGTCTGGTGTTGGAGGATTCTGTTATGCTTGTGTTCTCTTTGGACGTGTACGAACCATGTTGCTGTGTCTATATCACTTAAAGAGCAACATCGTTAGTCTAAGTGCAAAAAGAACTGCTTCTAATGCTCCTTGACTTGCAATACTTTAAACTATCATTCACTCTCATATCAACTAGCAAAACATACATTATATATGTTCTCCTATTATGCATGCCCCATATCATGCATATCACATCATGTACAAATCATCACAAAAGTAAAGGTTTTTAAGCCTTTCATTCAAATCTATTATGTATGTCCCATTCCATACATATCACATCATACATAACACATCACTAGTCTAAGTTTCTCAATACTATTTACATAACCTTGCATCATATTTAATTAAATAAGACGCTAAGTCCTAACTTAATCCTCATCATCTAAGTATTCCTCAGGATCCTCCTCCGGATCCTCCTCGGGGTCTTCCTCCGAATCCTCCTCGGAATCCGACTGAGGGTTACCACTAGCTTCCTCACCAACGGTCCCAACGTAGGTCCATCTTCTCCGAACGACCATAGGCTCGTCCGCTGCCTCTATCTCGGGTCTCAGTCGTTGTCGAGAAGTAGTGGCTTCCGCGTCATGTCTCCTAATACGGGTATTGGAAAACGGGAAGTCTCGCCTAACCACCGTTGGCCGTGTCCTCTCCTCTAGCAGCTGGTGCTCACAATGCTCCGCCTCAACAATAAATTGTGTGAGTGCGATCCGATCAGCGGAACTAACGGCTGGTACCCTTCGTCAGACCTCTCCATAGGATCGACACCGCTCCTCCTCACTTAGATTAAAAATTCGATTCGGACCTAGTACCTCTGTCAAAACTCTCGCTATATAGGCTAGCGGCCTCATCCGATCTCATACTCGCCCTCTCGACGTATGATAAACTCTCAAGCTTGGGTGTAGATCAAAGCTACACTCACACAGCTCTGTGTCTCTCCACTCTGCTGTGTTGCCGACTCAGATGGCATGACCTAGGGAAGAAAGTGATGCTTCAACATGTGGCAAAAGTCTTCCCATTGCATCTCTGCTATTTCGTCCTCATCCAAAGCTTGCCAAAAGATTAGGGCATTGCCCTCTAACAGACTCGCTGCGAGTACAATCCACTCCTCTTGAGCTATGTCACAGGCTCGCATCACATACTCGACACGGTGCAGCCAATCCCTAATTCTAGTGGGATGTCAAAGCCCATCAAAGGAAGGTGGATTAGAGGTGTAGAACCTGGCTGCGGCTCGACCTGTAGTCAAAACAACTCTACTTGCTCGGTGTGTAGCATGGGTCGCCATGGGCTCTAGAGCCCTTAACTCCCAATCCACTGGTGGATGGCTATATCTAGCAGGAGTGGGTACCGACCATTCTGTTTGTCGGAACCGTGACATTAGAAACATTCTTACCCGTCCCCACAACGTATTCTCTTGTGGTGTGGGCGCTAATCGGGATGATGGATATGGGCGATCCATTAGTACCTGTTCTGTCTTGCCAAAAGAAATAAGCAATTCTTAGTTTTAGTTCATAAACTAATTTACCTGGACTGCGCAGAAGCATAGGTGCGGGACTTGTCATGGCAGGAGTAGGAACGCCACTCTGATACCAACTGTGACGACCCGCGCCCTCGCGGCGCGGTCGCCGTTCCTTATACTACTCTACTAATGGGCTAAGCTATAGTCTAATCCATTATTCATTGTTAGACTATTGTCTCTTTAATTTACGTTCATGTGCGGGTAAATTTTTTTTTCTTTACTTTAACCATCGGGTTCTTAACATGTTATGTTGTTACACTAATAACATATCTTGCTTACTTTAAAGATTCGGATATCAAACTGGTTTCTGAAAACTTGTCATAATTTATTACAGTCCGTTGTTCTTTACTAAGACAATGGTTGTAATATCGTCTTCTTTGAACTGAACATACATACTAGTATTCTATATTACATTACTTTGCAGCGGAATTTAATTTCTAAGCGAGCGTAGTAGAGACCACTCCCGTGTACCCATGACATTTCCGCCACCCTTGCCTCCGCATGTCCATCAAGCAAACCACTATATGGTGGCTGCTTACTTTTGTTGCGCAGGTAAACTAATGAGCTAACGCTCAAGTATAAACATGCATACATCATAAACTAATAGAAGTTACATTAAGAGTTATGATGCAAATATACTCGTGTGAAACATACTTTAAACTACTTTCTATCTTTCTGTTCTTACCTCTGTGCCCCTGGGCCCTGCTTCTTATCGGTCTAGTCGGAATCTCTACTCTTTGAGATTTTTCCTCCCTTGCGGAGGCCGGCGACCCGTCGGTCTTTACTTTCTTGGTCATTTCTTCTTGGCTCGTCTGGTCGAAATCTCTCTACTGTGAGATTTCCCTCCCGGAGAGAGGCGACCCGTCGGTCTTTACTTTCTTTGGTCATTTCTTCTTTGTTTGGTCTAGTCGGACTCTCTGCTCTGTGAGATTTTTCTCCCTTGCGGAGGCCGACGACCCGTCAGTCTTTTACTTTACTAGTCATTACTTACTGTCTGGTCTAGTCGGAATCTCTTCTCTGTGAGATTCTCCTCCCTTGCGGAGGCCGACGACCCGTCAATATTAACTATGCATAAGGGTAACGATATGTCGCCCTTCTAAAATCTAGAGCATTAAGCCCTCCAAACACGTATAATCACATGTAATCACATAGACTTAGGAACATAAGTAAATTCATAGTTCTAAGTCTAACTGCAGCTTACTCGAGTCCAGACAAACATATATGTCTATACTTACCGATAATCCATTTGGGATTCCCTTTCGTTGGAAGTTCCTTCTTGTTGCTTGGCTCTCGTGCCAAAACTGTTCCATGGAAATAGGTATTAACCACCTATTCAAGCATCAAAATTCTCATACTTGGATTCCTAAATCCAATTTCAACTCATTTTTGAACTTAACCCCTCTAGGGTGAATTCTAGCTCAAGAGGTAATTTACACATATTTGTGTATTTCGGTTTTGAATCTTAATCTATTCATTTTCGAGCTTTAAAAGCTGTTATCCATTCTCTAGAATCGGATTACTAACTCATGGCTTACTAACTAGATTTTAGGAAATTTCGTTGAGTTTCGCCTTAATTTTCTCGTTTCCCGAGTTTTCAATAACTCATTTTACTCCGATTTCGGTTTTTGTAGTCGATTCATATTCCTGAACACAAATGGCTACATAAATTGAACAAAAATACATTTCCTCCATTTCTAGGGATTTTCGAATTTTTAGTGCAAATCCAAAAAAAAATTGTTCAATCCTTTCAATACTTGCACATTAAACTCCTATCACAGTCCCCGACAAAACCTCGGTTTCGTTTTTCAGTTTTACGGATTTTTTTCCGAGATGAGTTACTATTCATAGAAACGAAAAAGCAAGCAGTTTCTCATGAAAAATCCAAAATCTTACCTTGAAAAGTTGAGATTCTCCGCTAGAATGCCTCGGGTTATGTTCCTCTGCGGATTTGAGCGGAAGAAATTTTGGCAAAAGCGGGTGATTCCTTGATTTTCCCTTGATTTTCTCTCTTTTCTCTCTCTCTTTCTTCTTGGTCGGCCACTCTTTAGAAAATAGAACACTTTGTGTTCTAATGTGCTTCCGTAGGCCACTTTTAATGTAATATGTATATTATATTAATATTTCTAAAAATATCTCACATTACTTTCCAAAATTAAATTAGAGAAATAACTTTAATTCTCATAATTTAATTCTACTAACTCTAATTAAGTTTAACACTTAATTTAAGTGGTTATGTGTTCCCCACATTTTTCTTGTCGAGACCAAACTTTCCGTTTTTCAAAACGAGTCTCTTTCCGTGCCGATAATTTCACACGCAGTGCGGGGTTCTATCTTCGCTTTTTCGGATTTGCCGAGCACCCTGGGTCAAATTTCTCATATTCAACCCATTTCTCTTGGGTATCTCAATAGTCAATTTCTTTTTCTGAAATTTTCATTTTAAACAATCTAGAATTGCCCAAAACGCGTGCCCTCGCGGTACTCATTTTTTGCGGTTTCCCACTTTAAAATTTCGGGAAAATTTCATTTTTGAGAAAATTTTGCTATTTTTCTTACTTCTAATATTTATACTCTTTTTCTAACTGGTCATTTGGTCATTTACCAAATATTTCAGTTTCTCATAACTAAAATATACCCATTAAAATTTTTAACTTTTAACTGATATTTCACTATTCATAACTGACATTTACGAATTTCCTCTGTAAAAATATTCGTATTATAACTTTACACTTTTCGGGTGACTTTATCCCGTATATAAAGTTTCTACATATCACTTTCCTGATTACATCAATATTTCTACTACTTTCTGTTCCGGGAAAAATTATGGTCAAATACCCGGATTTGTCGAATTTGACTTAAAATTTTCGGTCATTACATTCACCCTCCTTAAGAAATTTTCGTCCGAAAATCAGAACAACTGGGGTACTTCATCGATCTCTTCTTCTACTTCCCAAGTGGCTTTCGCAACATTGTGATTTTTCCACTTTGCACTTTAACCATTGGGATACTACGACTTACGAGTTTCCTTTCTTCTCTGGCTAGAATTTGGACTGGTTGTTCCTCATAAGACAAATCTTCGTGAACCCTGAATAGGCTCATCTTGTAACACGTGCGATGGATCCGAGATATACTTCGGAGCATTGCTACATGAAACACACTGTGTAATCGAGGCCAACTCGGTGGTAGAGCTAGTCGGTAAGCTACCTTTCCTATTCTTTCAATGATCTCGAAAGGCCCTATGTAACGTGGACTCGGCTTACCTTTCTTCCCAAAACGCATCACACCCTTCATTGGTGCGACTTTTAGGAATCTGAGTCCCCTACAGAAAATTCCAAGGGTCTCCGTCGTTTATCGCATAACTCTTCCGCCGGCTCGAAAGCTGTCTCTAATCTTCTACGGATCTTTTGCACCGTCTCAATGGCCTCTTGAGCAATTTCGTCTTGTGAAGTTGCTTTTCCCAGTGTCATACCAATGAACTGGGATCTACACTTCCTTCCGTAAAAAGTGCTTCATCGGGGCCATGCCGATGGAAGCTTGGTAACTATTATTATCACGAGAATTCGATCAATGGCAACTTCATACTCCATCGCCCTTGAAACCACTGCGCATGCACGAAGCATATCTTCTAGGGTGCGAATGGTCCTCTCTCGACTGCCCATCCGTCTGGGGATGAAACAACGTGCTATAAGCGTATTTCTAACCCCATCACTTCTGAACACTTCTCCAAAAATTGGAGGTAAATCGTTTCTCTGTCCGACTCTATACTAACTGGTACTCCATGTAGCTTTACTACCTTAGCCACGTATAACTCAGCTAACCTCTCTAAGGAGTAAGTAATCTTGATCGGAATGAAATGCGCTGATTTCGTTAGCCAATCCACGACTACCTAAATGGCATCGTATCCCTCACTGGTTCTCGGAAGTCTAGTCACAAAGTCCATGGCTAAGTGTTCCCACTTCCATGTCAGAGTGGCTCCAGGTGAAGACATCCAGGTTCTGCCTAAGGAAGCTTTCAATCTTGCTTTTGAGGGGTGGAGTCAAGTCCGAACCTATTTTCAGTATTTTGGTAACCCCGTTTTGATCAATTTTGATTTCCTCCAATGGTTCGATAGGCTGAGACCAATTAACTTCCTCTTGAACCCTGGAGTCTATATCTTCGATGGGGCTTTGTTGGACCATCCTCATTTCCTGCCTCCTTGGTTGGTCATATCCACGCAGGGCATCGGAGTATGCAATCCTGGCTTCATATTGGTTGCTCTTAATTTCCCCTACGCCATTTGGGGTGGGGAATTTGACCTTTTGGTGGTAGACGGAGGTTACCGCCTTTAATGCTTGGAGGGTTGGTCTCCCGATTACTACGTTGTATTGGGAGTCTCCTTTGATGACCACAAAGTTGGCCATCATTGTTTACCGGGGGCTTTTCTCCGGTGGTTTTTGGTAGCCGGATAGTTCCTTGAGGAATGACGGAATCTCCGGTGAACCCATACAGTGGCCTGGTGGTTCTTTCCAACTGCTCCTTGGGGATCCCCATTTTGTCCAAGCAGTCGGAATATAGGAGGTCCACCGAGCTCCCATTGTCCACCAAAATTCGACACATGGTGTGGTTCCTGATTACGGCTTCTACCACCAGAGCATCGTTGTGGGGGAAGTGAACTCCGCTGGCGTCATCCTCGTTGAAGGCCACGTCAGTGTGGCTATGTCTCGGGGCTTTTGTGGCGGAGACGTTCCAGAACCGCTCCTGGTAAACCCCCTTGGCCTCGTGGGCGTAATCCTTCTGTGACCTTCGAGTATCTCTGTAATGACCGGGAAAATATTAAGTCAAAATCGGACAGTCCGGTATTTGACCGTAATTATTTCCCGGAACAGAAAGTAGTAGAAATATTGATGTAATCAGGAAAGTGTTATGTAGAAACTTTATATACGGGGTAAAATCACCCGAAAAGTGTAAAAGTTATAATCTGAATATTGTTATAGAGAAAATTCAGAATATCGGGCCAGAATAGTAAAATATCGGTTAAAAGTTAGAAATTTTAACAGTATATTTTAGTTATGAAAACTGAAATATTTGGTAAATGACCAAATGACCAGTTAGAAAAAGAGTAGAAATATTAGAAGTAAGGAAAATGACAAAAGTTCCTGAAATGTAATTTTCCCGAGTCCGGCTTAAAGTGAAATCATGGAAAACGAGTACCGCGAGGGTACGCGCTTTGGGCAATCTCGATTGTTTAAAATGAAAATTTCTAAAAAAGAAATTGACTATTGAGATACCCAAGAGAAGTGGGTTTAATATGAGAAATTTGACCCAGGTTGCTCGACACCCGTAAAAGCAAAGATAGAACTGCAGACGGTGTGAAATTATTTGCACGGAAAAGAGACTCGCTTTTGAAAACGGAAAGTTTGGTCTCGATAAGAAAAATGGGAAACAGGGAACCACTTAATTTAAGTGTGAAACTTAATTAGAATTAGTAAAATTTAATTATGGAAATTAAAGTAATTATTTTTTTTATTAGAAAGTAAAAAGGAGATATTTTTGGAAATATTAATATAATATTCCAATTGTATTAAAAAGGGCCTACGGATTACATTAGAAGCTATATTTGCTTCTTTCTTCAAATGGTGGCCGAGAGACTAGAGAAAAGAGAGAGAAAAGAGAGAAAATCAAGGGAAAATCAAGGAATCACCCGCTTTTTGCCGAAATTTCTTCTGCTCAATCCGTGGAAATATAACCCGAGGCATTCTAGCGGAGAATCTCAACTTTTCAAGGTAAGATTTCGGATTTTTCATGAGAAATTGCTTGCTTTTTTCATTTTTGTGAATAGTAACTCATCTCGGGAGAAACCAAAACCGAAAAATGAAACCGAGGTTTTTGTCGGGGACTACGATAGGAGTTTAATGTGCAAGTATTGAAAGGATTGAACAATTTTTTTTGGATTTACACTAAAATCCGAAAATCCCTAGAAATGGAGGAAATGTATTTTTGTTCAATGGATGTAGCAATTTGTGTTCAGGAATGTGAATCGACTATGTGTACCCAAATCGAAGTAAAACGAAGTTATTGAAAACTCGGGAAACGAGGAAAATTAAGGCGAAACTCACGAAATTTCCTAAAATCTAGTTAGCAAGCAATGAGTTAGGCATCCGATTCTAGTGAATGGATAACAGCTTTTAAACCTCGAAACGAATAGATTAAGATTCAGAAAACCGAGATACACTAATATGTGTAAATTGCCTCTTGAGCTAGAATTTGGCCTTAAGGGGAAAAAAGTCCATAAATGAGTTTGAAATTAGATTTAAGAATCTAAGTATGAGGAATTGTGATTGAATAGAGAATTGATACCTATTTCCATTTAAAAATGTGTTTTGGCACGAGAGCCAAGCAACAAGAAAGAACTTCAAGAAGCGGGTATCCTAGCGGATTAACTCCAGAAGTATAGACATATATGTTTGTCCGGACTCGAGTAGTTGCAGTTAGACTTAGAACTATTAATTTACTTATGTTCCTAAGTCTATGTGATTACATGTGATTATACATGTTTGGAGGCTTAATGCTCTAGATTTTAAGGGCGACATATGGTTACCCTTATGCATAGTTACAAGATCGACGGGTCGTCGCCTCCGCAAGGGAGGAAAATCTCAAAGAGTAGAGATTCGACTTGACCGCAAAGAAGTAATGAGCCAAGAAGTAAAAGATCGACGGGTCGCCGGCTCAGAAAGAAGGGAGGAAATCTCACAAGAGTAGAGATTCCGACTAGACCAGCCAAGAAAGTAAGAACAGAAAGATAGAAAGTAGTTTAAAGCATGTTTCACATTTAGCATATTTGCATCATAACTCTTAATGTAATTTCTATTAGTTTATGATGTATGCATGTTTATACTTGCGAGCGTTAGCTCATCGCTTACTCGTGTGCAGGTAACAAAGGTAAGCAGCCAGTCATATAGTGGTTTGCTTGATGGACATGCGGAGGCAAGGGTGGCGGAAATGTCATGGGTGCACGGGAGTGGTCTTTACTACGCTCGCTTAGAAATTAAATTCCGCTGCAAATTAATGTAATATAGAATGATAGTATGTATGTTTAGTTCTAAGAAGAAGATATTACAACCATTGTCTTAGTAAAGAACAACGGATTGTAATAAGTTAAGACAAGTTTCGGGAACTAGTATGATACCGAATCTTTAAAGTAATAGCAAGATGTGTTATTAGAGTATCAACATAACATGTTAAGACCTGAGGGTTAAGGTAAAGAAAAAAAATTTACCCGCATTTGAACATAAATTAAAGAGACAATAGTCTAACAATGAATAATGAATTAGACTATAACTTAGCCCATTAGTAGTAGTATAAGGAACGGCGACCGTGCCGCGAGGGCGCGGGTCGCCACAATCTCGTCCTATGTAGGGGCTGCTGAGGACCGTTCGAATGACGCCGACAGGTTCTCGATCTTTCGGGCGGTGGTTTTCCTCTCGGCGTCGACTGTCATTTTGCCCGCCATGGCCGTCGTTGCGAGGTCTTCGTTCGGCCCTGAATTCCTGCAGCCTTCCCTCGCGGATTATTCTTTCGATTTCGTCCTTAAGGTCGGCGCAATCATTAGTGTGGTGGCTGACTTCGCCATGGAACTTGCAGAATTTCTTCTGGTTCCTTCGGCTAGGGTCCGACTTCATTGGTTCAGGTCGGCGCAGCATGTTTCCGTGGCCTATTTGATTGAAGATTTCCTCGACGCCTACCGTCAGTTCATGGTAGGTGTCATATTTTTGAGAACAATAGGGGCCTCTCAAGGGATCCTCTGTCTTGGCTTCTTGGCCTCCGGTGCTCCTTGCGTCGGTGTTGGTTGCTTGTCGCCGCTTCCTCCTCCTCGACGCTTCTTCCCATCTTGTCTTGGTGGTGCTGACCCTTGCTCGACCCCTTTACCCTTGTTGGTCCTGTGATCGGGGTCGTTAGCATCCACCTCTTCAGTGTTGGTGTATCCTTGTGCCCGTGCAAGGAACTCTTTGTAGCTGGACGGGGGTTTTCGGTTTAGCTCCCTTTTAAAAGGAGTCATCTTCTTCATACTCGACAAGGCCCCCATCAGGGCTTCTCTGTCCGTAATATCCATTGTAGCGGCGACGGCCTCGCCGTATCTGGCAAGCCAATCTCTCAACGTCTCATTTAGCTTTTGGTATATCGTCATCAGGTTTTGTTTTGGGGGTATATACTTCTTGTCCCCGATGAACTGGAGGGAAAACGCCTCCTTTAACTCATCCCAGCTGGAGATAGAGTTTGGCTTCAGCGTCCGGAACCATCGTCGGCAGAGTCGGTCGGTGGTTTGGAAGGCTCGACACATGATCTCCTCGGCGTGATTCGTGCAAGAGCATGTTCCTGTGTACATCTCCAAATGATCGCCGGGATCTCCTCGTCCGTCATAGGGTGGAATCGGCGACCTGTATTTATCGGGAGGGGTGCCATTATCTCCATGATGAGCGGGTGGTCGTGTCTTGGCTGGGCGTAATGTCGACGTTCACCACTTCGGCCACTCGTCCAATATTCTTTTTCAGCCCCGCAACATCCCCGGTCAATCTTCTTTCCAGGCTGGCCATGCGTTCCATGAGGGTCTGCGCTTCTTCTGTTGAGACCGCTGAACCGGCTGCTCCCGGTGCTTTCGGCCTTTGAGCGATGGGCCCACCCCTGGCCTGGCCGCCCGCCTGTACTGAGCTTTAGTCTCCCGGCTGGTTTCCTCCAGGATTTTGGGGTAATTCCTCGATGGCTCGGATCCCAGCGGCTCTCAATCGGCTGCCAGAGGAGTGGGTGGGCCGAGGCCTGGGAGGGCCTTGGCGGTTCTTGCTCTCCCCGGTTCCTTCTTGGACATGTGGGCGGTCACCGTGATTTAGATTCTCCATTACGGCGGGTCCTTGTGGTCTCGGGGCATCTTCTAATGGCAGCATAGAGTTCCTTCCATCTAGTCGTTCCACTATGGTCACTATCCCACGCACCAACTCAGTCGGAGCGGCTATTTGGGCTTGCATCTGCATCGGATCCGGCCACGGTGCGTCGGGAGGGGGCACTCCATTTCCGTCTGGACGCAAATCTCCTTCCATCCCGCTACTCTTCAGGTGGATGGCTGTTTGTAGCTATATTCCCGGGGGTCGAACGCTTCCGGTCCCCAGTGGAGTCGCCAATTGTTGACAGTAGATTTTCGTCAACAATAAACCAACCGGGTTACCTTAGGTTACCCTTTGGATTACCAGCTGATGAATGTGTTGAATAAGTTGTAAGTAAATACACAAAGGAAATTTTATAGTGGTTCACTCTATTGAATCAAAGTTACTTCCACTGTATGTATTATATTTCTTTTGAGGAGTTTTACAATTTACACAATTTACATTCTCCTTTTTTCTCTCTTGGTCATCTGGCTCCCTTTCCGTTGGGGTCCTTCTCCTTATATACTTGGGCTTCCTTCGCAGGGGGTTTTCCTCCATAGGTGGATGCACTCAAGTGCCTCTCCTTTTTAGGCCCAGTCATAGCCCACTAATCGATCTTGTTCACTCAACAGTTAGTCTCTTGTCTGACTCTGTGAGTCTCCGTAATGCTTTTACATCCCCAGAAGGCGGTTTGTAAACTTCGTCATTAATGCTGTCGGTGGTCTCTCACGCCGCACGTAACCAGCTATGTCTCGACGGATGGCTTTACTCGTCGTTAAGCGGCGCCTTAGCCTCTTTTCGTCCTTTTCGGTGACCTTTTGCAATCGAGGGATCTTGCGCCTTAATTCAGTGATTCGCATCCGTCGATGCCACATGGGGTCGTCGCCCTAATGGACCTCGGCTTGGGCTCTGCGGTGATCTTGAGGGGTTGAGCGTCGGGGTTGTGTGTTTGTTTAAGAGCGAATATTGCCACGTGTCGTGATTTTGTTGGTCCAAGTCTTCATCACATTTTCCCACACAACAGTATATAAGTGTTGTATACGAGAGGATAATGTTTAAGGATAATAATCAAAAGTAATTGTTCATAACGAATTTAATTAAAGTTCAGAATCTTTAATTAAAACATTATTAATACATGTCATTCCCATTTAGAATGGAACGATGTTATCCGCACTGTTAATATGGCGAGATATTAAATGAGTGTATTTCGCATAATGAGATTATGTGGAACATGGACGCAGACACAATATGAATTTCTAATAATTTCCATTAAGCATAGAAATTCTAATTGAGTCTATCGATGGTCATATATAGGATGATCTTAATCCTGAGTTCTTAACAAACTCCTATTTATGGATTTATGTCTTTCGATTTACTTGGCACGGATTCCGAGACCCTGAATCCTATTCCTTGTATTTTGGAGATACAATGAAATAGGTAGCTGGGAATGTTATTATACGAGATGGAATCCATTCCTTCTTGAGAAAGAAGCAGATAAATAATTCTCTTGAGTGTTGATTTAGTACCTGGATTAGTAAGAGCGCTCTGGTTCATGAATGTGTTTTATGAATCACTATCCATTAGAGACTCAATGGTACTCAAGGATAAAGATATAATGAGAGAGGTTAACGGATTCTACCTGACTCTAATTATGAATTATGTATGGTGGATTGATCTATATGTAATGACTATATCAAATGGACACTTCGCAATTTAGAAGTAATTAATGTCTATAATTTGGAGAGTTCAATTCCAAGTTTATAGTGGAGTAACTATTGAAATTAATAGAATTAATTAAATAATTAAAGTGTTTAACTAATTATTGATTTTATTGGAGCTCGGGATTATAGGTCCATTAGTCCCTGCGTCGTCCTTGTAATTCTACTAGACACAAAGGGCAAAATGGGAATTTTAGAATTACGGAATTCTAAAATTAAATGCTCAAAAAATAATTAATTGAGAATTAATTATTATTTAAAAAATGTGATTATTTAAATTTAAATTTGAAGACATCTAGATTTATCCATTTAAACTTATTTGATAAGTTGTTCAATTTAGAATTCAAATTAATTTAAGTTTGACTTAAATTTGAATTTGAATCTGAATTAAAATTGGACTACTGGATAAAGGATAAAATCTCTTCCTTCCCTATCTGATATAGGCGCCACACACACAGGGATAAATCCCTAGGGTGGCCGGCCACTTAAAGGATAAGGGGAAGGGATTTTTTGTTCCAAATTCAAAATTGGAGATAAGGATTTGATTCTATTTTGAAGTTTGACTTCTACTCTTTAAATATGAGAAAGATAGAAAATTGTAGATACAATTTTTAAAACATATTTTCAGCCCTAAAAAGAGTGTGGCCGAAATTCTCATAGAGGAAAAAAAGAGTGCAAAATATTTTTCTCCAAAAATTCCACATCGTGCATGCGTTGGTGTTTGTGGAAATTCGAGTGTTTAAGAAACCTGTTTTGTCTCACGTGTGCCCCACACACACATCTACGTGGAATCAAGGAATTGACGTGGAAGACTTTGGTATTCTAAACACAAAGCTTGGAGCAAGGACTGTTCGTGGTCAAAGAAATTCAAGTTATCATCCGAGTCGGCTACCAGGTATCTTTTCTGTTAATCCTTGAATCATATAAATTAATGTGATTAATTTATTCGTGCATAAATTAATATAATCTATAGAGTATGTCAAAAGTTTTATAAAATTTTTTATTATACACGATCCGCTGTTTCCTACCACACACAACTTGAATTCGATTCGGCAACCAACAATATAAACTAAAACACTAATTTAGTACACATATATAACTCAATAGCGGTCATTGTTGGGCTATATATATATATATATATATATATATATGTATATACATATATAGATATTGGTCAGTTTTGCTATTAAAAGTATTTTACGTTGGACTTTTTGGTTGTTAATATAAACATTGAGTTTGATTTTAAATAGGGTTTGTGGTATGGTAGTCGATCGGCCATTTGTACAAAATCCTTAACAGATTAGGAAAAGCACTAATAACGACAAGCTAGTGAAAATCAATTACCATTATAATCAGGTTTAATTTTTAACTAGTAAAATGCTCATAAGCTAAAACGCCATTCCTTAGAAAACGATCCTTTGTTACAGGATACTTTTTATTTTTCTCTTTCAACACAAACACACATTTGGACTCCCACATCCTTTATATATTCTTGTTATAAATATTTTTTCCTTTCTAAAATCTAGTTTTCCAAGACTACTTGAAAGCTAAGTAACCAAGAGGGAAAGCTTACGTATAATGGGTAGCAAGCTTGTTAAGTTATTCTCTAATTGGCACTTTATAACTAGCATATATATATATATAAGATGGACAAATCGTAGATGATTGCTAGTGATCATTTAAGTCTTACTATCAACTGTATTTAAGAAGGCACTGCTCGAAGAGAGCTAGATCCACAAACAATACATACCAAACTTATCCATCAAACTTAATAACCGCCAATATAATATCGCGGCAAATTTCATTTTGCTAGAAATCAAAGATTTGGTGAAAATCACCACCCAAAAGCCAAGAACATTCATGTTAAATCATCAAGAATTCATAAATCTGTAAGCGGAAGCGTACCTGAATCCATATTGCTTGATTTCTCTCTAGAGTTGTGCAGTTTGTCTTCCAGATCAACACGTTTTCCTAGAGAGCCCTTTAATTTTCTCTCTATACTCTTTCTGATGATGGGATGTCAAAATGAATGAAATGATGTTACGTGTGATCTGGGGACCATAACTGCCATATATTGATAACTTCTCTGTTATCTTTTGGTATTTCTATTTTTGCCCATCATAAAAATAGAAATTACCCTTAAGTCTCTACACATTAAAGGCCCACATCCTATTAGATACATTAAAGCCCAAAATACCTAAATCTTAGTAGATCACTTTTAATTAGGCTTAACCTTATATGACAGCTCGCAACACATAATTATTCACATATAAGCCCAACGTTGGATTAAGGATCCAACAATCTCCCACTTGGGCTATATGTGTAACCTTATAATTATGCTTTGCAAAAATAACCGTGTGAGCTCAACTTTGCTGTCATTACCGAAATGTATCTGTCACCAATCCGGTCCATCAATCATACCAACATAGGATCAAAGCGGCCTTTGTTACAACTGTCGTAACTCAACTCATCATTGGTCACGTATGCCAATACAACTGAATAACATGGATCATGAAGTGAATGTGTAGCATGGAAATTTCATATAATGTGATCTTAACATGCCTATTTCCAACTGGTCCACCTTAAACCTTAGTGAGATCAAACCATACCAAAATCAGAGTGTGAGTAAACTGAAACTTTATTTCTGCAGAAAATAACCTCAGAATATCCATAAACTGAAATAATTGAAAATATGTCTATATCATAGAAGCATCTAAAATTACAAACTCCCACTAAAACTGAATATCCTCTAATGACATGACACCCATATGAGTAGTGTGCTCATGAAACACTTTGAGTGGCAATCCCTTAGTAAGCGGATCCGTAACCATGGAGTTTGCACCGATGTGCTCTATAGACAATTGTCCACTCGAACTCTTTCCTTGACAACTAGGAACTTGATGTCTATATGCTTTGACTTTCGAGCTCCCCGTTGTTGTTAGAATATATCACTACTGACTTATTGCCACAAAATAACTTGAGTGACCTTTCAATGCCATCCACTATACGCAGCCCCGTGACAAAATTCCGCAGCCATATTCCGTGATTGGACGCCTTATAACATGCTATGAACTATGCTGCCATGGTAGAAGAGGCTATAAGAGACTATTTAGCACTCTTCCAAGAGACAGCACCTCCAGCTAGCAGGTAGAGATAGCCCGACGTAGATTTCATACTATCTAGGCATTCAGCAAAATCGGATTCAGTATACCCAATGATCTCAAGCTGATCCGACCTCCGATACGTGAGCATGTAGTCTTTTGTTCTCTGCAAGTACCGCAAAACCCGTTTGGCTGCTTTCCAATGGTCTACTCCTGGATTACTTAAATATCGCCTAACATCCAAAGAACGACGCAATATCCGGACGCGTACAAACCGAAAGCATACATTAGACTTCCTATTGCCGACGACAAGGAATCTTACGCATTTCCTATTCCTTAAAATCATTCTTAGGCCACCGATTGAGACTAAACTTGTCTCCCTTAGCCACTGGGGTGTCACCTAGTTTGCAATCCCGCATGCCATATCTCTTGAGAACCTTTTTCGATATAGCTCTTTTGTGATAATCCAACACTACCCCGAGAGCGATCCCGGTGTATCTGTATGCCTAATACAAAAGAGGCATCACCAAGATCTTTCATCTCAAAATTCTTAGCTAGAAATCTCTTGGTTTCGTGCAATAAGCCTATATCATTGCTGGCAAGCAAAATGTCATCGACATATAAAACCAGAAAAATGTACTTACTCCCACAGAACTTATGGTATATGCAATCATCGACCAAATTCATCTCAAAATCGAACAAGATGATCACTTGATGAAACTTGAAATACCATTGTCGAGATGCTTGTTTGAGTCCATAGATGGATTTCCTAAGTTTGCAAACCATATTCTTTGGATCTCCTGACACAAAGTTTTCTGGTTGCACCATATAGATTGTCTCATCAATGTTTCTATTGAGAAACGTTGTCTTTACATCCACTGATGTAACTCAAGATTGAAATGCGCTACTAATGCCATTATAATCCCGAAAGAATCTTTTGAAGAAACTGGAGAGAAAGTCTCTTTATAGTCGATGCCTTCCGTTTGTGTAAAGCCCTTTTGCGACAAGACGCTTATACCTTATACCTCTCCACATCGCCTTTTTCGAATCCCTCTTGGTTTTAAATATCCATTTACAACCAATGGGTTTCCTCCTTTTGGCAATGGGACAAGATCCCACACGTCATTGTCCTTCATGGACTTAATCTCCTCATTCATGGCATCAATCCCCTTTTGAGAGTTAGAACTTTCCATGGCTTGACGGAAGTTGATCGGA
Source organism: Morus alba (assembly GCA_012066045.3). NCBI lineage: Eukaryota > Viridiplantae > Streptophyta > Magnoliopsida > Rosales > Moraceae > Morus > Morus alba. The sequence goes on from CP050224.2 coordinate 36,398,769, forward strand.
TCATCTTCCATCACTCCAATGTCTACCTCATGTTCTTGGAGAAATACAATGTAGTCATCTGGCACCGCACTTCTCCTTTCTCTAGTGGACCTCCTTAATGGCATAGGTTCTTGAGGTGGTAGAGTTTGTTCTTCTGGAATAACTTCTTGTATAGGAGGTTCTCTGACATTGTCTTGATTTGTTGTGTCTTGAACAAGGTCAGAAATAAGATCTTGATCAATGTCAATAGCACCTATGGGAATATCAACATATTCCTCTTCGAAGACAAAGTCCCTAACTGTATCTCCCCCCCGCAAACTCAACTTCCTCAAAGAACCGGGCATTTCCCGACTCAAAAATCAACTTAGTCGTGGGATCATAAAACTTGTACCCCCTGGATCTTTCAGAGTATCCAATAAAATAGCAACTCACCATCCTTGAGTCCAGTTTCTTTTCATTAGGCCTATAAGGCCTTGCCTCAGCTGGACACCCCCAAACATGCAAGTGCTTTAAACTAGGCTTCTTGCCCGTCCAAAGCTCGTAAGGGGTTTTGGCAGTCGCTTTAGTTGGAATCCTATTAAGGATATATGCTGCAGTCTTAAACGCTTTTCCTTAGAGTGATTCTGGTAAGGTTGAATGACAAATCATACTCCTCACCATGTCTTTAAGCATCCTGTTTCATCTTTCAGTAACACCATTCATAGTGGGCGAACCCGACATAGTGTACTGTGGGACGATACTGCATTCCTCTAGGAACTTAGCAAACGGCCCTGGACGTTGTTCACTTGAACCGTCATATCTACCATAGTATTCACCACCACGGTCAGATCTGACACTTATGATTCTTTTGTTGAGTTGGTTCTCAACTTCAGCCTTATAATTTTTGAACATATCCAGGGACTGTGACTTTTTATAAATGAGATATATGTAGCCATATCTAGAAAAATCGTTTATGAATGTTATAAAATATTGTTGACCATTCCAAGCAACTATAGGGAATGGCCCACAAATGTCCGTATGTATAAGTTCTTAGACGTCCAAAGTCCTATTGGCTTCAAATCTCCTTTTATTGGTTTGTTTCCCCTTTATACAGTTAACACAAACGTCAAAATCTGAGAAATCTAAGGGGTCTAGAATTTCGTCTGACACAAGTTTATCTATTCTCTGTCTTGAGATATGACCTAATCTTTTTGTGCCATAACGCATTTGAATTCTCCTTTGGTTAATTTCTCTTTATACCTCGTGTACTTAATTGCGGGGGATTCATTAAATGAAGCAATTGTGTCAATTAAATAAAGATTATCATAACCTGACAAAGAACCGGAACCAACCAATTTTGAATCATGAAACAAATTAAATTTTCCATTCCCAAATGAACAAGAATAACCAGATTCGTCCAAAGCAGAAATAGAAATCAAATTCCGTCTAAAAGACGGTACAATAAATGTCTCATCAAGATCCAAATAAAATCCAGTCTTTAATAATAATCTAAATTTTCCTATTGCTTCAACTTGAACTGTCTTGCCATCGCCCACATAGATGTATCTTTCACCATCACTTGGCTTTCGGCAACTCGGGGCAACCCCGCATAGACACACCGATGTGAGTTGTTGCACCGAATCTATCCACCACATGTGTCTAGGTATCGACATTAAATTAACCTCGGAACATAAGCATACCTTTCTTAGCACGCCATGCGTGATAGTTGGTGCAATGCTTCTTTCTATGCCCTTCAACTCCACGAAGTAACAACTTTGTACCTTCGATTCAATTTGGTTTCTTTTGTTGTTTCTTCCGAGGTGTTGTATATGTAACTTCCTTCTTCCTTTTCTTTCCCTTGTCCTTGTCTTTGGAGGTTGAGGCCGGATAAGCACTTTCGCCTTATCTTGCTTGACCTTTCCTCTTCCCCGAACACGGTGTGGTATGAGCTCATTCAAAGACCAAGTCTCTTTTCGGCGATTGTAGCTCACCTTAAAGCTGGTTAAAAAGCGTGCGGAAAGGATATCAAAACCAGATGGCACCAGCAAGTCCTCAGAGAGTTCAAGCTTAAGTGCTTTCAATTTTGAAGCAAGATGAGACATCTCTAGGATGTACTCCCTGATATTGCCTTTGCCCCTATACCTCATTGAAATTAGACTTGTCAAGAGCGCACCTATTTTAGCCTTTTCGTTCTTGACAAACCTCTTTTCAATGTTCGCAAGGAACTCCTTAGCTATAGTAATTTTATCAGACATTGTGCCCCTGAATGCTTCTGGAATGGCCTTCTTCATGATCATCATACACATGCGATTTGATTTCTTCCACCTTTCCATGTCCCTCTTTTCATCAGAGGTACTCTTATCCGTAAGAGGTGGAGGAGAATCAACCCTTGACGCAAGGTCGAGATCCATGACTCCGACAAATATCAAGAGGTTCTCTTGCTATGACTTAAAGTTAGAGCCATTCAAAATAGGAATAGAGTTGATGTTGGCAGTAATATTAGCAGGAGTCATAGCTAAACAGAGAGCAACAAACAAACAAAACAAGCTCACATAAGTCCCAAAACAAAAATTAAATTCAAATAAAGGTAAACCCCATCTCAAGATACCGGGCACTCCATTAACATTTCATCTTTGGACAAAATGTTAACTTGTAAGTGATATCGTGGTGTAGTAATCAAACACTTGTAATAAGAAAACGCCAAACAATAAATCTTCCTTTGGGCCGATTTATTGTTCACATGTAAAACTGAATAATTATCACGTGTTTATTACCACAGGTGCACATGTAATTCTATTAAATATTGACCTTTCTTTGGGCCGATCAATATTCACATAAGTTACATATACACAACTGTTTATATTCCAAAACAAATTAATTTCCACAAGAGATGTCACTTTGGTGACATAGTGCTTTAATTGTTGGTTGCCGAATCGAATTCGGCGGCGGAAACGCAGCGGAAAGGTGGATTGTGTATAACAAAAATTTTCATAAAACTTTTGAGATACTCTATAGATTATATTAATTTATGCACGAATAAATTAATCACATTAATTTATATCATTCAAGGATCAACCGAAAAAATACCTGGTAGCCGACTCGGATGATAACTTGAATTTCTTTGACCAAGGTCTTCCACGTCAATTCCTTGATTCCACGTAGACGTGTGTGTGGGCACACGTGAGACAAAATAGGTTTTTGAAACACTCGAATTTCCACAAACACCAACACATGCACGATGTGGAATTTTTGGAGAAAAATATTTTTCACTCTTTTTCCTCTATGACAAAATTCGGCCACACTGTTTTTAGGGCTGAAAAATATGTTTCAAAATTGTGTCTACAATTTTCTATCTTTCTCATATTTAAAGAGTAGAAGTCAAACTTCAAAATAGAATCAAATCCTTATCTCCAATTTTGAATTTGGAACAAAAATTCCTTCCCTTATCCTTTAAGGCCGGCCACCCTAGGGATTTATCCTGTGTGTGTGTGGCGCCTATATCGAATAGGGAAGGAAGAGATTTTATCCTTTATCAAATAGTCCAATTTTAATTGATTCAAATTGAATTTAAGTCAAACATAAATTAATTTGAATTCTAAATTGAACAACTTATCCAATAAGTTTAAATGGATAAATCTAGATGTGTTCAAATTCAAATTTAAATAATCTCATTATTTATATAATTATTAATTCTCAATTAATTATTTTTCTAGTATTTAATTTAGAATTCCGTAATTCTAAAATTCCCATTTTGCCCTTTTGTATGCGGTAGAATTACAAGGACGACGCGGGGACTATTGGACCTATAATTCGAGCTCCAATAAAATTAATAATTTATTAAACACTTTAATTAATTAATTAATTATATTAATTCCAATAGTTACTCCACTATAAACTTGGAATTGCACTCTCGAAATTATAGATATTAATTACTTCTAAACTGCGAAGTGTCCATTTGATATAGTCATTACATATAGATCAATCCTCCATAAATAATTCATAATTAGAGTCGGGTATAATCAGTTAACCTCTCTAATTACATCTTTATCCTTGAGTACCATTGATTCTCTAATGGATAGTGATTCATAAAACACATTCATGAACCAGAGCGCTCTTATTAATCCAAGTACCGAATCAACACTCAAGAGAATTATTTATCTCGCTTCTCTCTCAAGAAGGAATGGATTCCATCTCGTATAATAACATTCCCACTACCTATTTCATTATGTCTCCAAAATACAAGGAATATGATTCAGGGGTCTCGAAATGCAGATTAGGAGTAAATCAAAAGACATAAATCCATAAATAGGAGTTTGTTAAGAACTCAGGATTAAGATCATCCTATATATGACCATCGGTAGACTCAATTAGAATTTCTATGCTTAACGGAAATTACTAGAAATTCATATTGTGTTTGCGTCCATGTTCCACATAATCTCAGTATGCGAAATACACTCATTCAATATCTCGCCATATTAACAGTGTGGATAACACCGTTCCATTCTAAATGGGAATGACATGTATTTATAATGTTTTAATTAAAGATTCTGATCTTTAATTAAATTCATTATGAACAATTACTTTTGATTATTATCCTTAAATATTATCCTCTCGTATGCAACACATATATACCATGTTTAAGGTTACATAAATAATCAAGGAATTTTATTTGATATTCATAAAATATTCATAAATATATGCACATAAAATGATGAATAAACTCTTTTATTAAATAAATAATAAATATCCTTTTACATCTCATGCTTTCAGGACACTATTCCCAACAATCTCCCACTTGTCCTAAAGCAAGTGTGTCATGTCTCTAGTCCCAAATCCATCTAAGTGCCGATCAAATACATTCAATGGCAATGTCTTGGTGAATGGGTCAGCAAGGTTGTCCTCTGACGTGATCTTCAGAACCGCTACATCGCCTCTATCGACAATGTCTCTGATCAGGTGATATTTTCTTTCTATATGTTTTGCACTCTTATGGCTTCTAGGTTCTTTTGAATTAGCCACCGCTCCACTGTTGTCACAGTAGAGCTTAATTAGCTTATCCATATCTGGAACAACTTCCAGATCAGTTAAGAACTTCCTGAGCCATGTAGCTTCTTTTGCGACTTCACAAGATGCAACATATTCAGCTTCCATGGTAGAGTCAGCAACACACTTTTTCTTTATAATTCTCCATACCACGGCTTCTTCATTAAGAGTGAACACAGATCCAGATGTCGACCGTCGACTATCTCTATCCGATTGGAAATCAGAATCTGTGTATTCGTGAGAGACAAATCTTCTCCGGAATATACCAACATATAGTTTCTCGTTCTCCTAAGATACTTGAGAATACACTTTACTGCAACCCAATGATCCAATCCTGGGTTGGGACTGGTAGCGACTGACTACTCCCATTGCATAGCAGATATCTGGTCTTGTACACAACATGGCAAACATAAGGCTTCCCACAGCCGAAGCGTAGGGATACTGTCTCATATCTTCTTCCTGCTATGGGGTCTTTGGACATTGCTCCTTAGAAAGATGAATACCATGCCTAGAAGGCAAATTCCCTTTCTTGGAGTTTTGCATCGAATACCTAGACAATACTTTGTCTATATAAGATGCTTGTGATAACACCAAAAGCTTTTTCTTGCGATCTCGAATAATGTTGATCCCAAGAACATAGCTTGCCTCTCCTAAATCTTTCATTTGGAATTGGCTGGCTAACCACTCCTTTACGTCTGTCATCATTCCTACATCATTCCTAATGAGTAGGATGTCATCGACGTAAAGAATTAAGAAAACCACTTTCTATTCTTTCTTGTACTTGTAGATGCATGGTTCATCAATGTTTTGATCAAATCCATAAGACTTTACAGCCTCATCAAACCTGGTGTTTCATGATCTAGAAGCCTACTTCAGTTCATAAATGGACCTTTGCAGTTTGCAGACTTTCTGTTGTTGGCCTTCCTCTATGTAACCCTCTGGCTGATCCATATAGATGGTTTCATCAAGATAGCCATTCAGAAAAGTTGTCTTGACGTCCATCTGCCATATCTCATAGTCAAAATATGCTACAATGGCCAAGAGTATCCGGATGGACTTAAGCATGGCTACTGGCGAGAAAGTTTCCTCATAGTCAGCTCCTTCCTTTTGGGTATAACCCTTAGCCACTAGCCTTGCTTTATAAGTCTCTACTTTTCCATCCGCTCCTCTCTTTCTCTTGAAGATCCACTTGCATCCAATGGGTTTTACCCCTTCGGGTAGATCTACAAGTTGCCAAACTGAGTTAGAATGCATAGACTCCATCTCGAGTTTCATAGCTGCTTGTCATTCTTCCTTATCAGAATCATCCATCGCATCCTTAAAGGTTGATGGATCTTCCTTATCGTCATCAGCAGTGACGATTTGGGCTTCCCCGGTATAACGGTCGGGTAACCTGCTTACCCTCCCACTACGACAGTCTTGGTAGGAGTGCGATCGTAAACCGTGGTCTTTTCTGCGAGTGGTCCGACAACTCTTGCCGGATGTGGTCGATCTCATCGGAAAGTAACTCTTCTAATACTATCTTTACGGGCTTGAAATCTATCATATAGTCATGCTCCGAAATGTGGCATTTGTTGATACAAACACCTTTTGATCTGCTTGACTATAAAAGCAGGTCCTCCTCTTGCGGTATCCCACCAAGATGCATACTTGACCTTGGTTCCAACTTCGGTCTTTTGCCTCAAAGACGTGTCTTTGGACTCCCCCATATGCGAATGTGTCTCAAACTAGGTTTTTGATCATTCTACAACTCTAGGGGTGTCTTAGGTACAGATTTAGATGGAACTAGATTCAGAATATACATAGCGGTTTTTAGGGCATAACCCCAAAAAGAAGTAGGCAGTGAAGAATAACTCAACATTGATCTTATCATGTCGAGCAAAGTCTGATTTCTCCTTTCGCCCACACCATTCTGCTATGGTGTACCGGGTGCAGTCAATTGGGATACCACACCTTCTTCAATCAAGAAATCCCGGAACTCTTGGTCCAAGTATTCACCCCCTCGATCTGATCGAAGTGTCTTGATTGGTTTACCTAATTGTTTTTCAACTTCTGCTCGGAATTCTCTAAACTTTCCAAAAGTTTCGGATTTCCGTTGCATCAGGTAAACATAACCATATCTCGAATCATCGTCAATAAAGGTGACAAAATATTCGTAACCTCCTCTAGCTTGGACGTTTAACGGTCCACATACATCCCGAATGTATCGGTGTAGGGGTTACGTAGCTCTTACTCCTTTTCTTTGAAAAAGGTTTCTCGGTCATTTGCCTTCCAAACAAGATTCTGGACTAGAAGCTCGCAAACTTTTAGCTCTGTCACGCCCGCCAAATGGGGTGGGTGACATGGAGCTAGATTAGGGATTAATGAAGCAGATCCCCAACCGGGTCCCACACTTAGCTGCATTAAAAATATAAATAAATTACATAATCCAGGAGCCTCTGACACACAGGGCTCCACCCCACAGGACATACAGTATCGTACATACATGCTCATGTAAATAATCATTACAACAGACATCAACCACAGTCTAGTGAATCCAAATATTAAATAAGTTTACATAACTTTTATCAAGTCCTTACATTTTACAATAGAGGATGAACGCTATCCTCACTTGCTCGATCCGTAGCACGACTCAGCTACGATGCACCACTCCTCGAATCTCCTGGGAGGGGTTTCACATTTAAACCATAAAACGTGAGCGAAAGGCCCAGTAGGATGTAATTTGAAATAATTAAAATAAACGAATAAATAAATAAACGCGTAAATGAATAAAATAAGACATTCAGCCCCGACAGAACAGCCAGAACCTTACATCCTTTTTCTCAAAGGAAATATAACAGAAACTAACCATATTACAGGCTTCAGCGAGTAATTAGTACAAATTACTCACCTCACCAAGTGCCTCGCCTACCGGACCGGTTTTGGGTTCTGCCCCTGAGGATGCACTCTCTGCATCCTATCTAGGCTTACAGTAATAGACTCTATTACCAGTTCACAAGATCTCTTATCTTAAGAAATCATTCATTTAACATTATGAAATCATTCATATGACCCCACGAACTACTCAAGCCGCGGGCCCCATGACTGGGCAAGCCATGAGGTTCCATGACTAGACAAGCTATGGATTCCATGGACAGGACAAGCCAAGGATTTCCATAAACTAACAAGCCATGGTTTTTAAAACATTTTTCTTTCGCAAGCCAATCCCTTTCTTTAAAACATTTTCAAGGCCAAAAATCGTTTTTGAAAACAGGCTCACAAGGAAAAGGGATAGAAATCCTACCTCGCACAATCAAACCTGGGACTAGCGTTGCCTTTTCCGGCTTCCGTTTCCTCAAGCCCCTTCAGTCTGAATCCTCAGCGATCACTGGTACAAGATAATACTTTAGGATCAATTCTCATTCCTAAAGTAATCCAATCTCAATCATATACCAAGATTTTCCAATTAGTGTGCCCTAATCCATTTTCATGTTTCAAATTACATTCTAAGGGTTTTAAATATCAAATCAGGGATTAAAGATACTAATCCTTTCATCCCAAGTCCCCAAATGAAGCTAATTTGGGTTCTCCCCGAAAACAGGGGTCAAAACGACAATTCAAGGCCAAAGCAGGGGACAAACCCGTGTACACCGGTCGACCGGAGACAGAGGAGTGCATCACCACCGTCGGCCGGTGGTGTGCATCCGTCAACGGACGGTCGGCCGGTGGCCATAACAAGATCCGTCGACCGACCGCGTGCGGCCGACCGTGGAGATCTCGATTCGCGAAAACTTCGCGGAAATTAGTTCAAAAACCTGCAAATCCAGTCCCAATTCACAAAATCTCAAGGGACAACCACTAGATTTGGGTTCTAGGTCCTAAAACAAGTCCAAAGAACCCAAGATCTCCAATTTCTACTCTAGTTTTACTCGAAAATCATCAAAATCCGTTTTGAACCAAAAGTGAGTTTTAAATCCGAAAAAGTTAAAATGCAAGAGAGGTTCTTTCAGTAATCTTACCTTGAATCCTTCTCTTGATGTTGAAAACTCTTTGAAATCACTCTTTGGCTCAAAACCCATTCGATTTGGGACAGAAATGAGAGAGAGAGAGAGGGTGCGGGGAGGAGAGTGAAGAGAGAGAGAGAACGACGGGAAAGAGGAAAAGAAGGAAAGAAAAGAAAGGAAAAAGGAAAAGAAAAGAAAAGAAAAGAAAAATAAAAGAAAATGACATGTGCAAAAATATAATAGTCCGTAAATGCGCCCATACACACACGGATTAAAAATAAATTATCAGAGATAATTTAAATACCTTGGAATCATTTAAACTCAATTAATTAAATCAGATTAGGCACACTAATAATCTTAATTACCTTAATTAATCTCAATTAATTCCTCGTGGTGTTGGCTCCACCCCTTAGGCAATTTCGTCCCGAAATTAAAACTCACCTCAAAGTGCAAACAGATGCGGATAACGTTCTCGCATTGTCGTTTCAAGCTCCCATGTTGCTTTCTCAACACCATGGTGCTGCCACAACACTTTCACTAACGGAATCTCACGATGATGCAGACTCTTCATCTTCTGTCAAGAATCGGCTGGTGCCTCCCTCGTGGGGCGCGCGTCATCTTGTATGGGAACGTCAAACCATTGCACTATCGCTTCCGGCTCGGGTTGACATTTTTGAAGCATGGAGACATGAAACATGTCATGCATTGAGATAACTTTCGAGGCGATAAAGCCAAGCGATGCGCCACCACTCCGACTCGTTGCACGATCGAGAATGGTCCCACATACCTCGGTGCAAGCTTCCCTTTCACCGAACCGAACAACTCCTTTGCATGGGGAAACCTTGACAACACAAAAGTCGCCTTCTTGGAATTCCAAAGGCCTCGCCTCTGTCGCATAACTTTTACGGCGACTTTGGTTTGTCAATAGACATTCTCGAATCACGACTATCTTCTCATTGTTCTCTTGAATGACATCCGGTCAGTTGTAAGTGTATCTTACGGTTCCAACCAACAAGCAGGTGACCTACAAGGACGACCATACTAGCGCCTCAAGCGTTGCCACACCAAATCGGCTTTGATAAATTTATTATTGTATGCGGGTTGAGGTGCATGTATTTCTTCGGTTCCATAAAATCGAACACAACACGAAGCATATCCTCCGAGAATCTGAATAACTCTTTCGATTGTCCATCCGTCACGAGAATGAAATCATCTTTGAAGTTCAATTCCGTTCCCATGGCTTCCCGAAAACTTCTCCAATACCTTGCATTAAAATGCGTGTCACGATCGGGGCGTGATGAGCGGTGGCACCCGTGTAACGCACGATGTGCTCGGTACAATTCGACGGAACCTTCCAAGAATACGCCGCGCGGAGCGGTATGAAGTGCGCGGACCGACAACTGTCAACCACCACCCGGATGGCATCGTGCTTCAACTCGGTTTTGGTAGTCCCATCGGAAAATCCATCGTGATATGTTCCCATTTCCATTCGAGGGGACGGGAAGAGGTTGCAACTCTCACCGGCAGTGGTGCTCGGCTTTTAACTCGGAGGCAAGTCACGTATTCCCGGGCGTACTCACGAACATCTCTTCATGCCTCTCCACAAGATCTTGTCTCTTCAAGTTCTGGTACATCTTGGTACTACCCGGATGAATGGCGTACCTAGATTTGTGAGCTTCATGCAGAATCATCTTCTTTACCTCACCCGCCTTAGGAACAGCGAGGCGGTTGCGAAAATACAAGGCTCCATCCTCCCGGATTCTCCAATCCTCAAATTGTTCTCCATTCTGGATCCGAATCCAAATTCCTTGGAGGTGTGGATCCTGCCATTGATTCTGCTTGACTTGTTGCACAAGAGCTGGTGTGGAGATCAGATTATACACCACAATCTGGTTATAGTCCTCATGGTACTGAAGATCATACTCACGCACTACTTCAGTCCTCTTCCAATCCTCCAAAGCTAATGACGCCAGAGTCCCTGATGTTTTCCTGCTAAGGGCATCAGCCACCACATTAGCTTTTCTAGGATGATACTGTAGAGTGAAGTCATAATCTTCCATGTACTCTACCCATCTCCCGGTCCGAGGTTCGGATCTTTTACGAGTAAACAAGTACTTGGACTCTTATGATCGAGAGAAGACACGAAACCTTGCCCCATAGAGATAACATCTCCATATCTTGAGCAAATATTACATTGCTAACTCCAAGTCATGCATGGGGTAGTTCTGTTCGTGCGGTCTCAGTTGGCGAGATGCGTAAGCTACTACGTGTCCGCCTTGCATCAAGACACAACCAAGCCCAATCCCTGAGGCGTCAGAGTACACCTCGTATGGCTCCTCAGTATTAGGAATCGTCAGAACCGGTGCACTTGTCAACCTTACCTTCAATTCTTGAAAGGCATGTTCACATTCAATGTCCCACTCGAATCTGACTTCTTTCTTAGTCAACCGAGCCATCGGTGCAGCGATACTTGAGAAATCCTTTACAAAATGCCGGTAATACCTTGCGAGTCCGAGGAAATTTCAGATCTCTGCCACATTCTTCGGCCTTTCCCATTGTAACACAGTTTCAATCTTGGATGGGTCCACGGAAATTCCTTGTCCTGAAATCACATAGCCAAGGAACTTCACCTCTGTCAGCCAGAAGTTACACTTCTCCTTCTTCGCATACAACTGGTGCTCACGAAGAGTCTGAAGAACAAGATGTCATCAATGAACACGATAACGAATCGATCCAAGTACGGCTGAAAAACACGGTTCATCAAATCCATGAATGCAGCAGGGGCATTTGTCAACCCAAACGGCATTACTAGAAACTCGAAGTGCCCATACTGAGTTCTGAAAGTAGTCTTCGGAACGTCTTCCTCCCTGATTTTCAACTGATGGTACCCAGATCTCAAATCAATCTTAGAGTAGAATTGTGATCCACCCAACTGATCGAACAATTCATCGATCCTCGGCAGTGGGTACTTATTCTTCACAGTTACCCTATTCAATTGTCGGTAGTCAATGCACAACCAAAGAGATCCGTCGTGCTTCTTCACAAATAACATCGGTACACCCCAAAGGGAAGTACTATTCTGGATATATCCCTTCTCTGCCAGCTCTTCAAGCTGTGTTCTTAATTCCTTCATCTCCGCTGGAGCCATCCGATATGGAGGAATGGAGATAGGTGCCGCTCCTGGAACCAAATCAATACAGAATTCAATCTCTTGATCTGGCTGTAAACCAGGTAGCTCATCAGGAAATACATATGCAAACTTATCCACCACAGGGATTCCCGCACTATCTCCGCTCACTTCAGGTTCACCTTCTATGACAAGAAGGGAAAAGAAACAAGCTAGATTCTTCCGTCCCCTAACGTTGTACTTCAACAGTCGTTCCCTAAGGACTGGGTTCATCTCTGCCTGATAAGCAATCACTGTTCCAGAATTTGTCACCAATGTCACTTTTCTACGGTAGCAATCAACAATTGCACCGTGCCTTGATAGCCAATCCATTCCGAGCACCACATCAAACATGGTCATCGGAAGGATAATCAAGTCTGCACTCAATCGCTCACCACCCATCGTGATTTCACACGACTTACACACACTCATCACCTCCACACATCCCAGTGGGGAGTTCAAAGTCATCGGGACTTCTAAATTCTCAGATTTTAGTTTCAAAGTCTGAACAAAAGAACTGGGTACAAACGAGTGTGTGGCACCTGTATCAAACAACACGTGAGTAAAAGAATGAGAGATTAGAATCATACCCTAAACCACCGCGTTGCTGGTCTGACCTCCAGAGCTGCCTCCTGCCAGGGTATAAGCTTGTCCCTGTACTTTTACCTTTCCTCTGTCACCAACATTAGGCCGCTGAGCCGGAGGCCTATACTGTTGTGGCAGAGGCAGTTGTGCCGGTCTCGGCGCTTGAGGCCGGAACTATGTATATTGAGGTGGCTGGTAGGTCGGCGCAGGAGGGTATGACATATGTTGCTGCTGGTATGGTGGCATGTACTATGGCGGTCCTTCTTGGCTGTAGGAAGTATCACTTTGGGCTTGTTGAGCCGGCTGCCGATTAGGACAATTCCTCCTAATATGACCCACCTGCCCACAATGGAGCATTTCTGTCACTCCCAGAAGAACTACTGCCACCGCTTGCCATTTCCCCAACCATCTGCCCTTGGTTGCTGTTTATTCTACCACTCCGCTGTGGTCCACCCGAAACAGAAGGTCTACCAGAAACGGAGGGTCTACCAGAGACAGAGACTCGACCTGCTTCTTCTTCTTTACTCTGGCGATAGGCCAGGTTATCCTGTTCCACCCTTGTAGCAGCAGCTACCAAATCCCGAAAGTTCCGAAGTCTTAGAGCCACCAAGGATCTCCTCACAGAGTTCTTGAGGCCCCTCTCAAACTTAAGACATCTCATGTGTTCAGACTCCACTAGAGATGGCGCAAACCGGGATAGGTTATTAAACCTAGCCTCATATTCCCTCACAGACATGTCACCTTGCTGCAGTGACATGAATTCCAATGCCTTTTCTTCCTTGTAACTCAGAGGGAAGTACTGATCATTAAACACCACCTCAAACTGTTCCCAGGTCATACCTGCGACATCCATTCTCCTCTTGATCTGTTTCCACCAAGTGTTTGCTAATCTTTCATCTTGTACACCGCAAATTCCACCCAGTATTCATCTGGAACTCCCATAGTACTCAAGTCCTTGACTATGGAGTCAATCCAGAACTCTGCTTCCTGGGGTCCTCCCTCACTGTTAAACGAGGGGATAGGCGCTCGCCTGAATTCCCGGAAATATCCTTGTTTTCGATCCTCAGCCGGTCGCTCATTCCGAGCTCTAGTGGCCATGCCTTGAAAAGTAGCATACATGGCATCAAAGAATCCTTGATTCGGTTGTTCCGGCTGGTTGCATAGTCTGCGGTGAGGCGCCATTTCCTTCAACTGAAATAAAACTAGACTGTTCAGTGGATAACAAATGTCACACATGTATGTACAATCCCGGGGTTCTTAACCTATGTGGCGTCCCGCGCCCTCGCGGCGCGGTCGCCGTTCCTTATACTACTACTAATGGGCTAAGTTATAGTCTAATTCATTATTCATTGTTAGACTATTGTCTTTTTAATTTACGTTCAAATGCGGGTAAATTTTTTTTTTCTTTACATTAACCCTCGGGTCTTAACATGTTATGTTGATACTCTAATAACACATCTTGCTATTACTTTAAAGATTCGGTATCATACTAGTTCCCGAAACTTGTCTTAACTTATTACAGCCCGTTGTTCTTTACTAAGACAACGGTTGTAATTGTTGGGAATGGTGTCCTAGAAGCATGAGATGTAATAGGACATTTATTATTTATTTAATAAAAGAGTTTATTCATTATTTTATGTGCATATATTTATGAATATTTTATGAATATCAATGAAAATTCCATGATTATTTATGTAACCTTAAACATTGTATATACGTGTTATATACGAGAGGATAATGTTTAAGGATAATAATCAAAAAGCAATGTTCATAATGAATTTAATTAAAGTTTGGAATCTTTAATTAAAACATTATTAATACATGTCATTCCCATTTAGAATGGAGCAGTGTTATCCGTGACTTTATTAATATGGTGAGATATTGAATGAGTGTATTTCGCATAATGAGATTATGTGGAACAAGGACATAGACACAATATGAATTTCTAATAATTTCCGTTAAGTATAGAAATTCTAATTGAGTCTACCGGTCATATATAGAATGATCTTAATCACGAGTTCTTAACAAACTCCTATTTATGGATTTGTGTCTTTTGATTTACTCGCACGGATTCCGAGACCCTGAATCCTATTCCTTGTATTTTGGAGACATGATGAAGTAGGTAGCTGGGAATGTTATTATACAAGATGGAATCCATTCCTTCTTGAGAAAGAAGTAGATAAATAATTCTCTTGAGGGTTGATTCGGTACTTGGACCAAGGGAGCTCCGATTCATGAATGTGTTTTATGAATCACTTTGTCCATTAGAGAATCAATGGTACTCAAGGATAAAGATATAATTAGAGAGGTTAACGGATTACGCCTGGCTCTAATTATGAATTATTTATGGAGGATTGATCTATATCGATGACTATATCAAATGGACACTTCACGGTTTAGAAGTAATTTATATCTATAATTTTGAGAGTGCAATTCCAAGTTTATAGTGGAGTAACTATTGGAATTAATAGAATTAATTAATTAATTAAAGTGTTTAATTGATTATTAATTCTATTGGAGCTCGGGATTATAGGTCCATTAGTCCCAGCGTCGTCCTAGTAATTCTACCGCATACGAGAGGACAAAATGGGAATTTTAGAATTACGGAATTCTAAAATTAAACACTCGGAAATAATTAATTGAGAATTAATTATTATTTAAATAATGTGATTATTTAAATTTGAATTTGAACACATCTAGATTTATCCATTTAAACTTATTTGATAAGTTGTTCAATTTAGAATTCAAATTAATTTAAGTTTGACTTAAATTTGAATTTGAATTAGAATTAAAATTGGACTCTTTGGATAAAGGATAAAATATCTTCCTTCCTTATCTATAATAGGTGCCACACATAGGGATAAACCCTACTAGTGTGGCCAGCCACCTTAAGGATAAGGGAAGGGATTTTTGTTCCAAATTCAAATAGGAGATAATTAACAAGCTTTATCTTAGAGATAGAGATTGGATTCCTTTTAGAAGTTTGACTTCTACTCTCTAAATACTATTTTTTTTTGAGACAATTTTCGGAATGCTTTTTTGCCCTAATTTTAGAGGTGGCCAAAATTTTCTATAGAAATTTTGAAGCAATTTTTTTCAGCCCTAATTGTTAAGGCTGGCGAAATTCTCCATGTAGAGAGGAAGGAAAAATGTTTTTCTCCAAAAATTCCACATCGTGCATGTGTTGGTGTTTGTGGAAATTCGAGTGTTTATTGTAACCGTTTTGTCTCATGTGTGCCCACACACGTCTTCGTGGATTCTAGGAATTGACGTGGAAGACATTGATTTTCTAAACACAAAGTTTTGGAGCAAGGATTGTTCGAGGTCAAAGAACTCAAGTTATCAACCGAGGGCGGCCTCCGGTTTTTTCGAATTGAGTTCTTAATAAATGAATTAATGAGATTAATTTATTCGTGCATAAATTAATATAATCTATAGAGTATCTCAAAGGTTTTATGAAAATTTTTGTTATACACGATCCGCCTTTCCGCTGCGCTTCCGCATCCGAATTCGATTCGGGAACCAACAATTGGTATCAGAGCGGTCTATAGACGATATTAATTTATGCTTCGATTATTTGATAATTGAATATGTATGTATGTGATGAGTAGGCACTTGCATTTATGGATGTTTATTTTTATTCATGATGATGAATGTATGGATGATGTATTTGGTCGTTAATTATATGGTTCTATGGATCGGTTATATTCATTCGTTAATAAAATTATTTGTAATTTAATTCGGGATTAGAATTATTGTAATTCTAGGATTTGGGTAGAATTAGAGTTTAAGATTTTGAATCAAGAAGGAGGCCTTGAAGATCATATTTGAAGCCTTCAAAGAAGCCCAGAAACTGCCCAGAAAAATTCTGGAAATCGCGGCCCAGACGCGTCCCGGACGCTGCCGGTAGCGTCCCGGACGACGCCGGGCGGGGCCCAGCGGCGCGTCGGACGCGGCCCAGCGCCGCCAGACGCGGCCCGGGCGCGTCCCGGACGCGGCCCAGGCGTCCAGGCCGCGCCCGGCCCGCGTGGCCAGGCGGCCCGCCCGCTGGCGGCCCAAGTTCGGGATTTGATCCCGAACGGGCCCGAAGGTTTCCGAAACCCTCGTAAAGCGTGCCGATGAGCCCGGAAAAGTTCCGGATCCCAAGGGAGGTGAAATCCAACCCGGAGACAAAGAATGAAGCCGAAGAATAAAGAATTCAAGAATCGAAGACCCGTTGATGTAACGGAAGAAAATAATTATTGTAATTATTTATTTATTCGATTTTGGTTGTAATTTATATTTTCCATGGGACCCGGTCAAATCCATCTCAATAGTTGATTGCATATATTTATATTTTATGTTGATAATTATATATTATATATGTCCATGCACATAACATGCCATGTAGATATAATGTGCCTACTCATATGTTTTTTATAACATGCCATGCATACATAAGATTCGTTATTGTTTATTTTATTTATTATAAAAGTGTTTTAGAAAAATAAAATAAAATAAGAACCATCTTATTTGAAAATCGATTTAATATGATTAAATTGATTTAAGTTGCAAAATTGATTTGCAAAAAATAATGTTACATGTGAAATTGAATTTAAAAGTTAAATTTTTGAATTTCACATATCCAAAAAAAAAATAAATTGTTTATTTTTCGATTTGAAATCCATGAGATGTTTTTTCAAACAAAATACATATTTGCAAAATATTGAGTGGGGAGAGGGTTGTATGACAATACGACCCACTAGTCTCCACCGTTAGCGCAACACCGTGAGATCCGGAGAGGGGCTTTTGCGGCGACATTGAATCGCCCTCCTAAAGGAGAGTGTTCTTGCGGATCAATAACAAGGTTGGCTTCCTAGAGATAGGATTTCAGGATGTATTTTGAATTGACTACCCAAAGGTAGCAATCCGGAGTTAAGTCTATGGGATGCGAAGCGGTGGTTTACACTCATAAAGATATAATCAAAGTTTGTTGGTTATATTTTGACTAAAATAATGGTAGTTAATAAATATGAAAATATGAGATATTTTGACTATATTTATTAACTGAGAGGGGTCTCGGTTCAATTTGCAAATAATTTGACTACCCAAAGGTACACTTTATTTGTGGTAAATTGGATTATCGTTGGCACCTAAAATTAAAACATGATTTATGTATTTTTCATGTGCATCATGCATCATATTTAATTGTGCCTAAATTCACATGTTTTGATATTCATGCACATAAATTGATTAGATGAATATTCTACTTATTTCCAGCAATATGTCAAATCCTATAATCTCACTATACAAAACTGAAACACTGACTAGAGATAAACTATGCGAGTGGTAAAGTAACGTAAAAAACTTACATTCATGTGATGAATATAAGTTTGTCCCAAATGGAGGATTGTCCTCCTGTCTTAACGAAAACACAAGATGTAGCTAATCTGTTAGCTAAGATTGTGCGTGGTAATTCACAAGAAGTATGAAGGCATGGAGACGGCTTATGAGATAATGCGGTCATATCGATACCGTATCGAAAATCCATAAAACAAAAGGGTTGGCTAAATACTTTGTAAAGGCCTAAGTAAAAGACAAAAAGGAAAGTCGTTTCCAATAAAATAAAGGAAAAGGAATCAAGCAAATACGATTTGCTAGTTCTAGAAACATGTTTAGTAAAAAGGGTAATTCCTTATTCTTGGATAGTAGATTCGGGAGTTGCTACACATGTTTATTTTCTTTATTAAGTCTTAGTTCTTACAAGGAAAGTCGTTTCCAATAAAATAAAGGAAAAGGAATCAAGCAAATACGATTTGCTAGTTCTAGAAACATGTTTAGTAAAAGGGTAATTCCTTATTCTGGATAGTAGATTAGGGAGTTGCTACACATGTTTGTTTTCTTTTATTAAGTCTTAGTTCTTACAAGGAAAGTCGTTTCCACGAAATAAAGAAAGGAACTCAAGCAAATATGATTTGCTAGTTCTTAAAACATGTTTAGTAAAAGGATGATTCCTTATCCCGAATAGTTGATTCAGGAATAACTAATCATGTTTGTTTTCTTTATTAAGTTTTAGCGCTTAAATGGAAATTGTTTCCACCTAAACAAAGAAAATGAATCAAAGTAAATAAGATTTACTAATTCTAAAAACATCATTAGTGGAGGGTGATTCCTCGTCCGGATAGTTGATTCGGGAGCAACTAATCATGTTTTGGTTTTCTTTGCAAAATATTAGTTCTTCGAAGAACTTGCCATCGGGGGACTACATGATGAAAGTGGGAATACCGCGAGGATATTGGCAAAAGGCGTTGGGAGAAGTTAGACTTCAATTTTGGAATACCTTGTTGTGAACAATGTTTATTTCCCACCAAGCATAAATAGAAATTTGATTTCTAATTCCAAATTATTTGAACAATTGCTTTTAAATAAAAATCTAGTCCACATCTTTCGGAATGGTTCCGATATATTTACGGATATTTGGAAAATGGTTTATACCGTTTAAACCGATGCACGGCTCCTTTGCAAAATATTGAAAAGTTCAAAAGTTGCCAAACTTAAGAATAAGGAGCAAAGGATCTCTCATGATAAATAACACATATATGTGGCATCTTAGACTTGGTCATATTAGCCTAAACACGATTTAAAGGCGGTAAAGGATGGTCCTTTAAGCGAACTAAAAGTTAGTGAGCGTCCAGCCTATGAATCTTGTCTGGAAGGCAAAATGACTACGAGCCTTCCATGACGAAAGGAGAAAGAGCCACATAACCTCTTCAGCTAATACATTCGGATGTATGTGGACCGTTAAACGTCCAAGACAAAGGACGTTACAAATATTTCATCATTTTCATTGATGATTATTCAAGATATGGTTATGTTTACCTAATGCAATGGAAATCTGAAACTTTTAGAAAGTTTAGAGAATTCCGAGCAGAAGTTGAAAAACAGTTAGGTAAACCAATCAAGACACTTCAATTAGATTGAGGGGATGAATACGGACTAAGAGTTTGAGGATTTCTTGATTGGAGAAAGTGTGGTATCCCAATTGACTACACCGGTACACCACAGTGAGAATGGTGAAGCCGAAATGAGAAATCGAGACTTTGCTCGACATGATAAGATCAATGTTGAGTTATTCTTCACTTCCTACTTCGTTCGGGATTATGCCCTTATTACGAACCACCATGTATATTTTGAATCTAGTACCATCTAAGTCTATACCAAAGACACCCCTAGAGTTGTGGAATGGTCGAAAGTCGGTTTTGAAGCGTATTCACATATGGGGTGTCCGGCTCATGTGATGAAACTATAGGCGGGAAGTTGGAACCAAGATCGTAAATATACATGTTTGTGGGATATGCAATGGGGACAAAAGAATGATTATTTTATATAGTCATAAGAGCCAAAGGTAATTGTATGACAAATGCCACATTTCTAGAGCATGACTATATGATAGTTTTCAAGCCTAGAAGCTAAAAGGTTTGGAAAAGTTACTTTCAATAAGATTGGACCACAACCGACAAGAGTTGTTGGAACGCTAAGAATGATCACGATTTCTAATCAAACTCTAGTGGCACCTCGTTGTAGTGGGAGGGTAAGCAAGTTACCTAACCGTATATCTTGAGGAAACCCATATAAATCCTTTGTTGATGATGGTAAGGAGGATCCGTTGACCTTTAAAGGCTACGATGGATAATTTGATAAGGAAAAGTGGCAAGCATCTATGAAACTCGAGCTAGAGTCCATGTACTCTAACTCGGCCCGGCAACTTGTAGATCTACCGAGAAGGGGTAAAAGCGCATTGGATGCAAGTGGATCTTCAAGAGAATAAGATAAGCGGATGGAAAAGTAGAGACTTATAAAGCAAGGCTAGTGGTTAAGGGTTACACCCATAAAGAGGAGTTGACTATGAGGAAACTCTCTCACCGGAGGCCATGCTTAAGTCCATCCGAATACTCTTAGCCATAACAACATATTTTGAATATGAGATATGGCGAGATGGATGTCAAGACGACTTTTTCGAATGGCTATCTTGAGGAACCATCTATATCGATCGCCAGGAGGGTTACATAGAGAAAGGCCTAGAGCGTAAAAGTGCAAAGCTGTAGAGATCCATTTATGGATTGAAGCAAACTTCTAGATCATGGAATATCGGGTTTGATGAGGCTATTAAGTCTTATGGATTTGATCAAAACCAAGATGTTTCAAATGAAAGAAAAGAAGATGTTCTTATTCTTTACAAGCCCGAATATATGATATTCGGTGGGAGTAGTTAGTCGTTGTTAGTTGAACTCAAGATCTGATCATTGGTGGTCGTGTAGTGTATCCTTAAGTATATAAGGAAAATAAAGAAACTATAAGATAGTTTAGTCGGTGAAAGAGTTGTCTTTCACTTTGGATACATAGATTTTGACTATGAGTCATCGTGGATTTTGAGAGTCAACATCCGAGTCTGTGTTCACACTAGGTGAAGGAGTCATCACAAGAAAGGTTGTTGGCAAAGTGTGATTGCTAATTTAATCATTAAGAGTTAATGTGTAACGACTTGTGAAAAAGAAAAAAAAGCAACGACTCTAGAAAATTCTTAAGCGATCCGGAAATTGTTCCGAACACGGATCGGTCATAGACACCTAGAAAGTTTCGGGATCGAGACATATCCTACACCCTTTAGGACAAGTGGGAGATTGTTGGTAATGGTGTCCTAGAAGCATGAGATGTAATAGGACATTTATTATTTATTTAATAAAAGAGTTTATTCATTATTTTATGTGCATATATTTATGAATATTTTTGAATATCAATGAAAATTCCATGATTATTTATGTAACCTTAAACATTGTATATACGTGTTATATACGAGAGGATAATGTTTAAGGATAATAATCAAAAAGCAATGTTCATAATGAATTTAATTAAAGTTTGGAATCTTTAATTAAAACATTATTAATACATGTCATTCCCATTTAGAATAGAACAGTGTTATCCACACTATTAATATGGTGAGATATTGAATGAGTGTATTTCGCATAATGAGATTATGTGGAACAAGGACATAGACACAATATGAATTTCTAATAATTTCCGTTAAGTATAGAAATTCTAATTGAGTCTACCGATGGTCATATATAGAATGATCTTAATCACGAGTTCTTAACAAACTCCTATTTATGGATTTGTGTCTTTTGATTTACTCGATGCGGATTCGAGACCACGAATCCTATTCCTTGTATTTTGGAGACATGATGAAGTAGGCAGTGGGAATGTTATTATACAAGATGGAATCCATTCCTTCTTGAGAAAGAAGTAGATAAATAATTCTCTTGAGGGTTGATTCGGTACTTGGACCGTAGGAGCTCCGATTCATGAATGTGTTTTATGAATCACTTTGTCCATTAGAGAATCAATGGTACTCAGGATAAAGATATAATTAGAGAGGTTAACGGTTCTACCTGGCTCTAATTATGAATTATTTATGGAGGATTGATCTATATGCAATGACTATATCAAATGGACACTTCACGGTTTAGAAGTAATTTATATCTATAATTTCGAGAGTGCAATTCCAAGTTTATAGTGGAGTAACTATTGGAATTAATAGAATTAATTAATTAATTAAAGTGTTTAATTGATTATTAATTCTATTGGAGCTCGGGATTATAGGTCCATTAGTCCCGCGTCGTCCTAGTAATTCTACCGGACACGAGAGGACAAAATGGGAATTTTAGAATTACGGAATTCTAAAATTAAACACTCGGAAATAATTAATTGAGAATTAATTATTATTTAAATAATGTGATTATTTAAATTTGAATTTGAACACATCTAGATTTATCCATTTAAACTTATTTGATAAGTTGTTCAATTTAGAATTCAAATTAATTTAAGTTTGACTTAAATTTGAATTTGAATTAAATTAAAATGGACTCTTTGGATAAAGGATAAAATATCTTCCTTCCTTATCTATAATAGGTGCCACACATAGGGATAAACCCTACTAGTGTGGCCAGCCACCTTAAGGATAAGGGAAGGGATTTTTGTTCCAAATTCAAATAGGAGATAATTAACAAGCTTTATCTTAGAGATAGAGATTGGATTCCTTTTAGAAGTTTGACTTCAACTCTCTAAATACTATTTTTTTTTTGAGACAATTTTCGGAATGCTTTTTGCCCTAATTTTAGAGGTGGCCAAAATTTCTCTATAGAAATTTTGAAGCAATTTTTTCAGCCCTAATTGTTAAGGCTGGCGAAATTCTCCATGTAGAGAGGAAGGAAAAATGTTTTTCTACAAAATTCCACATCGTGCATGTGTTGGTGTTTGTGGAAATTCGAAAGTGTTTATTGTAACCCGTTTTTTGTCTCATGTGTGCCCACACACACGTCTTTCGTGGATTCTAGGAATTGACGTGGAAGACATTGGTTTTCTAAACACAAAGTTTTGGAGCAAGGATTGTTCGAGGTCAAAGAACTCAAGTTATCAACCGAGGGGACGGCCTCCGGTTTTTTCGAATTGAGTTCTTAATAAATGAATTAATGAGATTAATTTATTCGTGCATAAATTAATATAATCTATAGAGTATCTCAAAGGTTTTATGAAAATTTTTGTTATACACGATCCGCCTTTCATTGCGCTTCCACATCCGAATTCGATTCGGGAACCAATGATAATATCTTCTTCTTAGAACTAAACATACATACTATCATTCTATATTACATTAATTTGCAGCGGAATTTAATTTCTAAGCGGCGTAGTAAAGACCACTCCCGTGCACCCATGACATTTCCGCCACCCTTGCCTCCAGATGTCCATCAAGCAAACCACTATATGACCGGGTGCTTACCTTTGTTACCCTGACACGAGTAAGTGATGAGCTAACGCTCAGCAAGTATAAACATGCATACATCATAAACTAATAGAAATTACATTAAGAGTTATGATGCAAATATGCTCGTGTGAAACATGCTTTAAACTACTTTCTATCTTTCTGTTCTTACTTTCTTGGCTGGTCTAGTCGGAATCTCTACTCTGTGAGATTTCCCTCCCTGCGAGGCCGGCGACCCGTCGGTCTTTTACTTCTTGGCTCATTACTTCTTTATGCGGTCAAGTCAGAATCTCTACTCTTTGAGATTTTCCTCCCTTGCGGAGGCCGATGGCCCGTCAGTCTTGTAACTATGCATAAGGGTAACCATATGTCGCCATTCTGAAATCTAGAGCATTAAGCCCTCCAAACATGTATAATCACATGTAATCATGTAGACTTAGGAACATAAATAAATTAATAGTTCTAAGTCTAACTACAGCTTACTCGAGTCCAGACAAACATATATGTCTATACTTACCGTTAATCCTCTAGGATTCCCGCTTGCTAGAAGTTCTTTCTCGTTGCTTGGCTCTCGTGCCAAAACACATTTCATGGAAATAGGTATTAACCACCTATTTCAAGCATCAAAATTTCTCATACTTGGATTCCTAAATCCAATTTCAACTCATTTTCGAACTTAACCCCTCTAGGCGAATTCTAGCTCAAGAGGTAATTTACACATATTTGTGTATCTCGGTTTTGAATCTTAATCTATTCATTCCGAGCTTTAAAACTGTTATCCATTCTCTAGAATCGGATTACTAACTCATTGCTTACTAACTAGATTTTAGGAAATTTCGTGAGAGTTTCGCCTTGTTTTTTCTAGTTTCCCGAGTTTTCAATAACTCGTTTTACTTCGATTTCGGTGCACTGTAGTCCAGATTCACATTCACGAACACAATTTTCAACATAAAATGAACAACAACACTTTTTCTCCATTTCTAGGGTATTCCGGATTTTTAGTGTAAATCCAAAAAAAATTGTTCAATCCTTTCAATACTTGCACATTAAACTCCTATCGTAGTCCCCGACAAAACCTCGGTTTCGTTTTTCAGTTTTACGGATTTTTTCCGAGATGAGTTACTATTCATAAAAACGAAAAAGCAAGCAGTTTCTCATGAAAAATCCGAAATCTTACCTTGAAAAGTTGAGATTCTCCACTAGAACGCCTCGGGTTATGTTTCTCTTTGGATGAGCGGAAGAAATTTCGGCGAAAACGGGTGATTCCTTGATTTTCCCTTGATTTTCTCTCTTTTCTCTTTCTTTTCTCTATCTCTCGGCCACACTTAGAGAAAGAAGCAATTTTGGCTTCTAATGTCATCCGTAGGCCATTTTAAGTGTAATAGGTATATTATATTAATATTTCTAAAATATCTCACATTACTTTCTAGAATTAAATTAGAGAAATAACTTTAATTCCCACAATTTAATTCTACTAATTCTAATTAAGTTTAACACTTAATTTAAGTGGTTCCATGTTCCCCACATTTTTTTCTTTGTCGAGACCAAACTTTCCGTTTTCAAAACGAGTCTCTTTCCGTCTGGAGATAATTTCACACCCGATACGGGTTCTATCTTGCGCTGGATTGCCGAGCACCCTGGGTCAAATTTCTCATATTCAACCCACTTCTCTTAGGTATCTCAATAGTTAATTTCTTTTTCTGAAATTTTCATTTTAAACAATCCAATTGCCCAAAACGCGCACCCTCGCGGTACTTTTTTTTCATGATTTCCGCTTGGCCCGACTCGGGAAAATTCTGTTTCAAGAACTTTTGTCATTTTCCTTACTTCTAATATTTCTACTCTTTTTCAAGCTGGTCATTTGGTCATTTACCAAATATTTGCTTTTTCATAACTAAAATATACTGTTAAAATTTCTAACTTTTAAGCGATATTTCACTATTCACAATCGATATTTACGAATTTTCTCTGTAACAATATTCGTATTATAACTTTACACTTTTCGGGTGATTTTACCGTATATAAAGTCTCTACATAACACTTTCCCGATTACATCAATATTTCTACTACTTTCTGTTAGGGAATAATTACGGTCAAATACCGGATTGTCCGATTTCATTGAATATTTTCCCGGTCATTACAACCTAAGGCTCGATGCCACTGTCACGCCCCCAAGCGGGGTGGGTGACGTGGAGCTCGATTAGGGATTAATAAAGCGGATCCCCAATCGGGTCCCACACTTATTGCATTAAAAATATAAATAAATTACATAATCCGGAGCCTCGACACACGTGGCTCCACCCCACAGAGACATCTGATGATCGTACATACATGCTCATGTAAATAATCATTACAACAGACATCAACCACAGTCTAGTGAATCCAAATATTAAATAAGTTTACATAACTTTTCTCAAGTCCTTACATTTTACCACAGAGGATGAACGCAATCCTCACTTGCTCGATCCGTAGCACGACTCAGCTACGATACACCACTCCTCGAATCTCCTGGGAGGGGTTTGACATTTAAAACATAAAACGTGAGCGAAAGGCCCAGTAGGATATAATTTGAAATAATTAAAATAAACGAATAAATAAATAAACGCGTAAATGAATAAAATAAGACATTCAGCCCCGACAGAACAGCCGGAACCTTACATCCTTTTTCTCAAAGGAAATATAACAGAAACTAACCGTATTACAGGCTTCAGCGAGTAATTAGTACAAAGTACTCACCTCACCAAGTGCCTCGCCTACCGGACCGGTTTTGGGTTCTGCCCCCGAGGATGCACTTTCCGCATCCTATCTAGGCTTACAACAATAGACTCTATTACCAGTTCACAAGATCTCTTATCTTAAGAAATCATTCATTTAACATTATGAAATCGTTCATATGACCCCATGAACTACTCAAGCCGCGGGCCCCATGACTGGGCAAGCCATGAGGTTCCATGACTAGACAAGCTATGGATTCCATGGACAGGACAAGCCAAGGATTTCCATAAACTAACAAGCCATGGTTTTTAAAACATTTTTCTTTCGCAAGCCAATCCCTTTCTTTAAAACATTTTCAAGGCCAAAAATCGTTTTTGAAAACAGGCTCACAAGGAAAAGGGATAGAAATCCTACCTCGCACAATCAAACCTGGGACTAGCGTTGCCTTTTCCGGCTTCCGTTTCCTCAAGCCCCTTCAGTCTGAATCCTCAGCGATCACTGATACAAGATAACACTTTAGGATCAATTCTCATTCCTAAAGTAATCCAATCTCAATCATATACCAAGATTTTCCAATTAGTGTGCCCTAATCCATTTTCATGTTTCAAATTACATTCCAAGGGTTTTAAATATCAAATCAGGGATTAAAGATACTAATCCTTTCATCCCAAGTCCCCAAATGAAGCTAATTTGGGTTCTCCCCAAAAACAGGGGTCAAAACGACAATTTCAGGCCAAAACAGGACAAACCCCGTGTACACCGGTCGACCGGAGGAGAGAGGAGTGCATCACCACCGGTCGGCCGGTGGTGTGCATCCGTCAACGGACCGTCGGCCGGTGGCCATAACAAGATCCGGTCGACCGATGCGGTCGACCGGTGGAGATCTCCAGTTCGCGAAAACTCGCGGAAATCAGTTCAAAAACCTGCAAATCCAGTCCCAATTCATAAAATCTCAAGGGACAACCACTAGATCCGGGTTCTAGGTCCTAAAACAAGTCCAAAGAACCCAAGATCTCCAATTTCTACTCTAGTTTTACTCGAAAATCATCAAAATCCGTTTTGAACCAAAAGTGAGTTTTAAATCCGAAAAAGTTAAAATTCAAGAGAGGTTCTTTCAGTAATCTTACCTTGAATCCTTCTCTTGATGTTGAAAACTCTTTGAAATCACTCTTTGGCTCAAAACCCGTTCGATTTGGGACAGAAATGAGAGAGAGAGAGAGGGTGCGGGAGTGAGAGTGAAAGAGAGAGAGAGAACGCACGGGAAAGAGGAAAAGAAGGAAAGAAAAGAAAGGAAAAAGGAAAAGAAAAGAAAAGAAAAGAAAAATAAAAGAAAATGACATGTGCAAAAATATAATAGTCCAGAAATGCGCCCATACACACTTCTGGATTAAAAATAAATTACTGTAGATAATTTAAATACCTTGGAATCATTTAAAATCAATTAATTAGATCAGATTAGGCACACTAATAATCTTAATTACCTTAATTAATCTCAATTAATTCCTCAGGGTGTTACAAGCTCACGCAAAGGACCATCCTTTACCAGTCTTTCAATCCTATTTAGGTTAATGTGACCAAGTCTAAGGTGCCACAGATATGTGTTATTTTCGTGAGAAATGTTTTACTTTTTATTCTTAGGTTCGGCAACTCGGAACATTTTAGTATTAAGCAGTGAGTTAGGTATTGGTTTTATACAATATAAACCATCATCTAGACGTCCAGAACAAATATTTAAACCATTTCAAGAAATATGAACAAATTCATTATCAAAATAAACTTTAAATAATTGTTCAAATAATTTAGCCACATAAATCAAATTTCTACGAATGTCTGGAATAAAATAAACATTGTTCAACACTGAAAATTTATTTTCCCTAAAACGAAGTCTAACTTCTCCCACTGCTTTTGCCGAAACTCTTGCGCCATTGCCTACTTTCATCGTGTAGTCCCCATCGGCTAGCTCGGTGTAAGAACTAAGACTCTGTAAAGAAAAGCAAACATGATTAGTTGCTCCCGAATCAATTATTGAGGCTGAGGTATCACCTTCTACTAACCATGTTTCAAGAACTAGTAAATCTGATTTACCTTATTTCTTGTTCTTTTTCAGCTCCTCGAGATACTTGTGACAGTTTCTCTTCCAGTGCCCTTCGCCATTGCAGTGGAAACACTTTCCTTTGGGTTTCTGGATGAGGCCCTTTGCCTTCTTGGGTCTCTTGTTCTTTCCCTTCTTTGCCTTTCCCTGGTTCTGGTTCTTTCTTTTGTTTTTACCAGAACTTCCTGCAACTACAACATTTGCTTCTCCTCCCCTTCTTTTGTTGGTGGATTTGAAGTTCTGCAGGTCATTCATGAGTTCAGTGAGATTGCACTTCTTTTTGTTCATAACAAAGTTGTTCGCGAACTCATGAAAGTCAGGGGACATGCTTTCCAGGATGATGCCAACTTGGGAGGCTTCATCGATTCTAGCACCATTGAGCTCTGCATCATGGAGGTGATTAATCATGTTCAAAACATGTGCCTTGACTGAAGAACCTTTCTTCATTTTGTCGTTCATGAAAGCCCTTACAGCATCCAAACGAGCCTTTTCAGAGGGAGCGCCGAACATGGCTTCTAGAGACTCCATTATCTCATAAGCAGTCTCCATCTCCTCACGCTTCTTGCGAAGCACATCGCTCATGCTGGCCAGCATAAAGCACTTTGCTTTATTGTTGGCCTTGATCAAGCGATCAAAAGGCTCCCTTGCGGTTTTGGATGCATTAGCCGCGGGGTCAGGAGGACATTCCTCCGCTAGGATGAATTTGTAGTCTTTGCAGACCAATAGTATATTCATGTTACTTTTCCACTTAGTATAATTATCACCGTCTAATTTTTCAGTCGCTAGTAGTGTGATAATGGGATTCGACATATTGCTGGAAATAAATAGAATATTCATCTAATCAATTTATGTGCATGAACATCAAGGCATGTTAATTTAGGCACAATTAAATATGATGCATGATGCACATGAAAAATACATAAATCATGTTTTAATTTTGGGTGCCAACGATAATTCAATTTACCACAAATATAGTGCCGCTGTAGGTTAGGTCAAAATATCACAAATTGAACCGAGACCTTCTCAATTAATAAATATAATCAAAATATCTCATATTTTTATATTTATTAACTACCGTTAATTTTGATCAAAAATATAATCAACAATTTGATTATATCTCCATGAGTGTAACCCATCATTTCAGATTCTACAGACTTAACTCCGGAGTGCCGCCGTAGGGTAGGTCAAACCGGAAATGCATCCTTGAATCCTATCGCTAGGAAGTCAACTTTGTTATTGATCCAAAAGAACACTTTCCGTAGGGAGTGCGGAATCGGTGCCGCCGCGAAGCCCCTTTCGAATCTCACGGTGTTGAACTAATGATGGAGACCAGTGAGTCGTATTGTCATACAACCCTCTCCCACCCATTATTTTGCAAATATGTATTTTGTTTGAAAAAACATCTCATGATTTTCAAATCGAAAAATAAACAATTTATTCTTCGGATATGTGAAATTCCAAAATTTAACTTTTAAATTCAATTTCACATGTAACATTATTTTGCAAATCAATTTTGCAACTTAAATCAATTTAATCATATTAAATCGATTTTCAAATAAGATAGTTCTTATTTTATTTTATTTTTCTAAAACACTTTTATAATAAATAAAATAAACAATAACGAATGCGCGTGTATGCATGGCATGTTATAAAAACATATGAGTAGGCACATTATATCTATATGGCATGTTATATGCATGGACATATAATATATAATTATCAACATAAAATATAAATATATGCAATCAACTATTGAGATGGATTTGACCGGACCCCATGGAAAAATAAATTACAACTCAATCGAATCGAATAAATAAATAATTACAATAATTATATTCTTCCGTTACATCAACGGGTCTTCGATTCTTAAATTCTTTATTCTTCGGCTTCATTCTTTGTCTCCGGGTTGGATTTCACCTTCCTTGGGATCTAGAACTTTTCTGAGCCCATTGGCACGCTTTATGAGGTTTTCAGAAACCTTCGGGCCCGTTCGGGATCAAATCCCGAACTTGGGCCGCCAGCCATGTTGGGTCGTGACTGGGCCACGGCCCTGGCCTGCCTTTTGGTCGGCCCGGCCGCGTCTTTGGGCTGGTCTCGGCCTGGGCCGCGTCCTGGCCGCTTCTGGGCCACTTTTTCTGGAATTTTATGGGCAGTTTTCTGGGTTTCTTTGAAGGCTTCAAACTTGATCTTCAAGGCCCCCTTTTTGATTCAAAATCAAAAACCCTAATTCTACCCAAATCCTAGGATTACAATAATTCTAATCCCAAATTAAATTACAAATAATTTATTAACGAATGAATATAACCGATCCATGGAACCATATAATTAACGACCAAATCCACCATCCATACATTCATCAACATGAAACAAAAAATAAACAACCATAAATGCAAGTGCCTACTCATCACATACATACATAATTAAATATCACATATTTAATATTGATTATGATTATCAAATAATCGAAGCATAAATTAATACCGTCTATAGACCGCTCTGATACCAATTGTTAATTGCCGAATCAAATTCGGCGGCGAAAACGCAGCGGAAAGGCAGATCGTGTATAATAAAAATTTTCATAAAACTTTTGAGATACTCTATAGATTATATTAATTTATGCGCGAATAAATTAATCACATTAATTTATATCATTCAAGGATCAACCGAAAAAATACCTGGTAGCCGACTCGGATGATAACTTGAATTTCTTTGACCACGAACAGTCCTTGCTCCAAGCTTTGTGTTTAGAATACCAAAGTCTTCCACGTCAATTCCTTGATTCCACGTAGATGTGTGTGTGGGGCACACGTGAGACAAAACAGGTTTCTTAAACACTCGAATTTCCACAAACACCAACGCATGCAGGATGTGGAATTTTTGGAGAAAAATATTTTGCACTCTTTTTTTCCTCTATGAGAATTTCGGCCACACTCTTTTTAGGGCTGAAAATATGTTTTAAAAATTGTATCTACAATTTTCTATCTTTCTCATATTTAAAGAGTAGAAGTCAAACTTCAAAATAGAATCAAATCCTTATCTCCAATTTTGAATTTGGAACAAAAAATCCCTTCCCCTTATCCTTTAAGTGGCCGACCACCCTAGGGATTTATCCCTGTGTGTGTGGCGCCTATATCAGATAGGGAAAGAAGAGATTTTGTCCTTTATCCAATAGTCCAATTTTAATTCAGATTCAAATTGGAATTTAAGTCAAACTTAAATTAATTTGAATTCTAAATTGAACAACTTATCCAATAAGTTTAAATGGATAAATCTAGATGTGTTCAAATTCAAATTTAAATAATCTCATTATTTATATAATAATTAATTCTCAATTAATTATTTTTTGTGTATTTAATTTTAGAATTCCGTAATTCTCAAATTCCCATTTTGCCCTTTGTGTCTGGTAGAATTACAAGGACGACGCGGGGACTAATGGACCTATAATTCTGAGCTCCAATAAAATTAATAATTAATTAAACACTTTAATTAATTAATTAATTCTATTAATTCCAATAGTTACTCCACTATAAACTTGGAATTGCACTCTCGAAATTATAGACATTAATTACTTCTAAATTGCGAAGTGTCCATTTGATATAGTCATTACATATAGATCAATCCTCCATAAATAATTCATAATTAGAGTCAGGTAGTATCCGTTAACCTCTCTAATTACATCTTTATCCTTGAGTACCATTGATTCTCTAATATGATAGTGATTCATAAAACACATTCATGAACCAGAGCATTCCTACTAATCCAAGTACCGAATCAACACTCAAGAGAATTATTTATCTGCTTCTCTCTCAAGAAGGAATGGATTCCATCTTGTATAATAACATTCCCAGCTACCTATTTCATTATGTCTCCAAAATACAAAGAATAGGATTCAGGGTCTCAGAATCAGTACCGAGTAAATCAAAAGACATAAATCCATAAATAGGAGTTTGTTAAGAACTCAGGCTTAAGATCATCCTATATATGACCATCGGTAGACTCAATTAGAATTTCTATGCTTAACGGAAATTATTAGAAATTCATATTGTGTCTGCGTCCATGTTCCACATAATCTCATTATGCGAAATACACTCATTTAATATCTCACCATATTAACAGTGCGGATAACACCGTTCCATTCTAAATGGGAATGACATGTATTTATAATGTTATAATTAAAGATTCTGAACTTTAATTAAATTCATTATGAACAATTACTTTTGATTATTATCCTTAAACATTATCCTCTCGTATACAACACTTATATACCATGTTTAAAGTTACATAAATAATCAAGGAATTTTATTTGATATTCATAAAATATTCAGAAATATATGCACATAAAATGATGAATAAACTCTTTTATTAAATAAATAATAAATATCTTTTTACATCTCATGCTTTCAGAACACTATTCCCAACAGCTAACTTCATGTCACGGGCCCCATTGGGCCCGTGCATCTCAAACCCTAGGGGTCTGTTCGACCCATAGGTGAACTGGCGGCCAACGGCCGCCAGTTGCAGAAACCTCGGCCAGACGGCCGAGGTTCACTTTTTCCAGCTGCCCAAGGGCTGCACTGGAATGCCCAGACGCCGGCAGCAGCAAGGACAGCCGCCGACTCAATATCCAGAATTTTTTTTTTTTGAAAAACTCCTTATGCGGCAGCCATGGCTGCCGCTTTTCTCCATTGTGCCGTGGCCGCCCTTGCCGGCGTGGCCAAAGGCCACACCTTCCTCACAGAGCCGGCGGCAGTAGAGGCTACCGCCTGCCAAAGTGTTGATTTGGGTTCAATAAACCCAAATTCCCAAAATTTTCCGAAAAGGTTCTATAACTGTAAGAAAAAATTTGTTCTCAAAATTCAACAATCCTAAACTGAAATTGTTAAATTTAAGAACACCAAATATATCATGATAGATTGATAATAAATTTGATTCTCAATGATTTAACATGAAGAGGCTCTGATACCACTTGTTAGAAATCAAAAATTTGGTGAAAACCACCACCCAAAAGCCAAGAACATTCATGTTAGATCATCAAGAATTAATAAATCTGTAAGCGGAAGCATACCTGAATCCATATT
Source organism: Morus alba (assembly GCA_012066045.3). Taxonomy (NCBI): domain Eukaryota; kingdom Viridiplantae; phylum Streptophyta; class Magnoliopsida; order Rosales; family Moraceae; genus Morus; species Morus alba. The sequence continues at coordinate 36,432,184 of CP050224.2, forward strand.
GCTTGATTTCTCTCTAGACTTGTGCAGTTTTTCTTCCAGATCAACACGTTTTCCTAGAGAGCCCTTTAACTTTCTCTCTGTACTCTTTCTGATGATGGGATGTCAAAATGAATGAAATGATGTTACGTGTGATCTGGGGACCATAACTGCCATATATTGATAACTTCTCTATTATCTTTTGGTATTTCTATTTTTGCCCATCATAAAAATAGAAATTACCCCTAAGTCTCTACACATTAAAGGCCCACACCCTATTAGATACATTAAAGCCCAAAATATCTAAACCTTAGTAGATCACTTTTAATTAGGCTTAATCTTATGTGACAGCCCGCAACACATAATTATTCACATATAAGCTTAACGTTAGATTAAGGATCCAACACTTTTTTCTTAGTCAAATATGGCGAACTTCCTTTTAGTACATAAATACGTATAGGCATCATGATCATACATGTGTATATATGCATATGTATGTGTATAAGTGGGTAGGTAATTCTTTATATCTCCATGACGAGATATATATATACATATATATAAATATATGTATATATTATATATAAATATATAATATTATGAGTAAAAATTAATTAAAATGAAAAGAAATATGTTACAAACATTAGATGTATCTTTTGTAACAGAGTATAATGCATTTATTTCATGGATTTATATGTGTCTTCGTCACATCAATACTGTTCATTTTGTGATAAACAAACTAAAGCGCCAAGACTATTAATTAATACTAAATCTTCAATCATGCACGTATAGGAATTTAAATGCAGAAATATATGACTGTAATTTAATAGTCTAAACGTATAGTCCGCAATCTGTGGATAAAAGACGACCATTGTATTCTTTAAGAAAATTGTAATGAGAGTCTACTTCAAATTACAGAGACAGCCATTGTTGGCTATCAGAGCAAGGATTCTAAAGCAGAGACATAGGGTGGGTTTGGTATTGCTTTTAGGAGAGAAAAAGCAGTTATCCGGGAATCTAAAAGCTCAAATCTTGTTTGGTAAAATAGATTTTTAAAAAATTTTCCGCCCATCCGAAGCTAAAAGCAGAATCAGCCTTAGTGGTAGATATATATTTGACTGTACCTAAAGTGTAATTGGTTTTATTAACAATTCTGTTTAATTAAAATCAATTTACTTTGAAAATCATCTAATCAGGATGGTTTTGATTTACATCCATCTTTTCTCTCAACACCCACCTCTTTATAAGATTTTAGAATAGGAAAATAATGGCTTAGCCTTTCCATTGAGAGAAGAATTATAAATAGGTTACAACAGAATCTCGTAATAACTAACTTGAAAATCTAAAATCGAAGCTAACCTATTTTACACTAACTAAGATAAGAAAAATATTTACAACATGTAATTTGAATTTTGAACCTAAGGAGAATCAGATTTGGTATCTGATTCTCCAATATGCCCCCGCAAGTTGGAGCTCCTGGTGGAGAGTCCAATCTTGATAAATAACTGATGAAAGCATGTGCGAGGGAGAGGCTTGGTAAGAGCATCGGCTAACTGATCGGCAGAGGAGACATGAGTTACACGAAGTGTACCGCTTTGAACCTGTTCACGGATGAAGTGATAGTCAAGAGCAACATGTTTCATGCGAGAATGAAATACAGGATTGGAGCAGAGATTGGTGGCACCAACATTGTCGCAGTAGATAACAGGTGTAGTCGAGGAGGAGAACCCGAGTTCAGAGAGAACATTGGAGATAAATCGTAACAAGGCGGCAGTGGCAGCAACGGATCGATTTTCAGCTTTGTGGAGGAGCGAGCAACCGTACGTTGCTTCTTGGAGCACCACGAAATCGGGTTACTACCGAGGTATACAACATAAGCAGTGGTGGAGGTGTAGTCGTCCTTGTTGCCAGCGCAATCCGCATCAGAATAGGCATGAAGTGATAGAGGAGACCGATGTTGCAAGAGGATGCCACGATCAATGGTTCCACATAAGTATCGAAGAACACGTTTCACTGCATTCCAATGATCAGTGGTGGGTCTATGCATGAACTGAGAAAGCTTGTTTACCATATAAGAGATGTCCGGTCTAGTCAAGGCAAGATACTGGAGGCTCCCGACAACAGTACGATATTCAGAAGGATCCGAAAGGGCAGTGCCGAACATTAGCGTGAGAGGAGGTGTGGTCGGCATGGGAGTTGCAACCGGGCGTGCGTCTGTCATCGCGTGGCAGGCTAGGATGTCTGCAATGTACCTGCGTTGAGACAACAAAATGCCAGATTTGTGAGGAATAACCTCAATGCCAAGAAAGTATGTCAGCGGTCCCAAGTCTTTGAGAGAGAATCGGTTGGCCAGAGTATTGATGAAGCGCTGTATTGCCTTTGTGTCATTGCTTGTGATGATGATATCATCAACATAGACAAGAAGATAGATGGTGATGCCGGTGGTGGTGAGGATGAATAAAGAAGTGTCGGCAGTGGAGTTGTGAAATCCGGAAGCAAGGAGAAATTGGCGGAGTTTAGTGTACCATGCCCGCGGAGCTTGTTTGAGACCATAAATGGCCTTTTTAAGCTTGCAAACATGATTTGGAAAGTCGGTGTCAACGAACCCTTGTGGTTGGACCATGTAGACATCCTCTGTGAGAGTGCCTTGAAGGAAGGCATTATTGACGTCAAGTTGCCGGAGAGACCATCCATGACAAACGGCAATGGATAGAACCAAACGTACTGTTGTTGGTTTGACAACGAGACTGAATGTATCGTGATAGTCAACTCCCGGTCGTTGATGAAAACCCTTAGCCACTAGACGAGCTTTGTACCTGTCAATAGAACCATCAGGTAAGCGTTTAATGCGGAATATCCATTTGCAACCAACAATGTTATGTGCCGCAGTTGGAGGGACCAATTCCCATGTGCCATTGCGGACTAACGCATCAAATTCAGTAGACATAGCTGTTCGCCATTTGTGATCTTTGATAGCCTCAGTTACTGAGGTTGGTTCAACTTCCTAGGCTAGGACAGTAGAGAGGTTGAGTTTTTGTATAGGTTTGCGGATATTGTTTCGGGCTCGGGTGATGATAGGGGAAGTACGGATATTTGTAGTGTCCGGGGAGGAGGGTTGATGCTCGGATGGTGGAGGAGTCTCAGGCACAGGTTGGGGTACTAGGTGGGACACGATGGGAGATGTGGTGTGAGTGTCGGGACGAGGTGGTGGGCTCGGTGGTGGGTGGGTAACGGTCTCAGCAAGGACTAGGTTCAGGTGTCCGGAGGTGCAGGTGGCAGGGGCCGAGGATGACTGAGGGTCGTGGGCCAGTGCTAAAGATCCGCTTGGGGGGGCACTGGCGGCAAGAGTGGTTGATGTAGCCCTGGGACGGTGATGAGTGATGCGAAGGAGAACTCAAGATGAAGCCATGAGACGGTGTTCTCATCCGATTTGGATGAGGTCGGGGGTGAGATAGAATGAGGAAAGACAGACTCAACAAAATGAACATGCCGTGAGGTATAAATTTTTCTAGTGGAGGGATCAAAACACAAATATGCACTCTGAGTGAGAGAGTATCCAAGAAAGATACACGGGACAGACCGAGGCTGAAGTTTGTGAGATGTGTAAGGACGAAGCCACGGATAGCATAGACACCCAAAGGCACGAAGTTTCATGTAGTTAGGTGAAGAGCCAAACAGTTTAAGATAGGGAGAAGACATGTGTAGTGTTGGTGTAGGTAAACGATTGATAAGGTAGGTGGCAGTTATGAAGGTCAAGGACCAGAAGGTGAGAGGAAGTGACGCACGTGAGAGAAGAGACAAACCAGTTTCAACGATGTGACGATGACGACGCTCGGCAAAGCCGTTGTGTTCAGGAGTGTGGGATGGAGAAGTGAGATGAGAAATACCATGTTGACCTAGAAATTTAGAGAGACTAGTGTATTCACCGCCATTGTCAGAGTATAGAGTGATAATCTTTTTTTGAAAGAAATTTTCAACAAGATTTTTGAAGCGCGGAAATATGGTGGAAACATCAAATTTTCGGTGAAGTGGATATAACCAAGTATAGTGGGTGTAATGGTCAACGAAAATAACATAGTATTTAAATTGATCAAGAGAATAAATAGGAGAAGTCCACACATCAGAAAAAATAATTTGCAACGGTGCAGATGAAGTCAAGGTAGATTGTGCAAAGGGTAACTTGTGACTTTTATTGCAAAGACAATCATTACAATGAACGGATTTTAAGGGTTCAGAAGATAAACTGAATTTAAATTTTGAAACTAAATGCCTAAAAACAGACTTAGACGGATAACCTAGACGATGATGCCACTTAGTGGGAGATGCTTTGACACTAGAAAACGCGAGGAGAGGAGGATTGGATTTGGTAAAAGAAGCGGGCCACTCATAAACTCTGTCCCTAGCTCGTCCTTTGAGAAGATGTGCCCCCGTTTGCAGATCCTTCATACAAAAAAAAGTGGGTGAGAATTCAATGGAAGTGTTATTGGATTTGCAAAATTAAGAAATAGAAATAAGGTTTCGTTTGATAGATGGGACACATAAAACATTATGTAAGGTAAATTGACGAGAAGAGGTGGGTAAAGAAGTTGAACCGGTGTGTGTGATGGGTAAGCCAGTTCCATCACCAATAACTATGTCATCGGGACCATCATACGGCGAGTGAAGTGAAAGATTATGAAGGTCTCGGTAGACATGATGAGACGCTCCACTGTCGAGAAGCCAGGCAGGAGGAGACTCGGGTGAAGCAGTGGCTACATAGGCCTTCGGTGGCCACTGTCCCTGCGTGGCTGCTTTTGTTGTCCGTGGGAAGGAGGCGTACGGCCAGGGTTAGAGGACGACGGAACAAGTTGGAATAACGGACACTGGTTGACGGTGTGTCCTTGTGCCCTACAACCCTGGCACTTGCCCAAATAAGGGCGCTGTTGGCGGCGTTGTTTGGAGACCTGCGATGGCTGCTCGTTGCGGTTTTGCGAGGGCCGAGTGGGGCGAGGTGAGCCGGTTGTGGCCGTGTTCACAACGGCAGGTAGTGTGGCAGCGGGCTGTTGGTGTTGACGGAGAGACAATTCTCGAGTGATTAATTTTTCATGGAGTTCATCAAACGAGATTGGGGTGTCACGACCATCAACAATATCGGCGATGTAATCGATATTCGGTCATTGAGACCATCAAGAATTTTTCTCAATTAGATCTTCATGATCTAGTGGTTTGCCTAGTGAAGCAAGTTCATCGGAGCGACATTTGACGAATTGCATGTACTCCGAGATAGATTGAGACCCTTGATTAGCACGTTTCAGTTGGTCTTTAATCTGTTTGATGTGCCCGCGGGAGGGTCGAGCATAGGTGTTGGCGAGAGTGAGCCACGTCTCACGAGTTGTTGCAGCACATTGAATGAGAGGAATCAACGGAGAGGTAATGCAGCCAACGAGTGCACCGAAGAGTAGTTTGTCTTGGCGGATCCAAGGAAGGTAGTCAGGATTAGGAGCATCCGTATCATTGAGACATACCGTACTTGGAGGGCAAGGATGAGAGCCATCGATGAATTTGTACAAATCATAGCCAATGAGCAGTGCTTCAATCTGTAACTTCCAGGCCAAATAGTTTGTGGAGGTAAGTTTCACAATATTTTGATGAGAAATATTGAGAAGTTGAGGAGAAGATGTGGTGGTGGTGGCGTCAGGAACCACAATGGAAGTAGTAGGAGGTGTGTCAGCCATTGGATCAGCCAAGAGTGTGTGGCAGGGAGGGACACGGTCGTGGCGGAGGACACCAGAAAAGAGAAGGGGTGTATAGCCGTGGGGTGAGTTGCCGGAGAGGAGAGAGAGGTAAGGTTAGGATCGGCAGCGTGATACCAGATAAGATTTTAGAATAGGAAAATAATGGCTGAGCCTTTCCATTGAGAGAAGAATTATAAATAGGTTACAACATAATCTAGTAATAACTAACTTGAAAATCTAAAATCGAAGCTAACCTATTTTACAGCTAACTAAGATAAGAAAAATATTTACAATACAGAATTTGAATTTTGAACCTAAGGAGAATCAGATTTAGTATCTGATTCTCCAATACTCTTTACTCTCCATACCTCCTTCTAACTACACATATAAATCAATTTGTTACTTTAATATTATCTTTTTGTTTATATCTCTTTATTATTTTTTTTTCTTGAAGTTTTGGGCACTGAGCATTTTTTTTTTTTTTTTCTAAAAAGAAACTTTTGAAAGGAATAAAGAAAAAAGAAACTATTTTACGTATGAAAAATTTGCTATTACATCTTAGAGTACTTGGGAATATATAAAGTACTTCCTTGATTCGGTTTCTTTTTTCCAAACTATATATTACATCATTTTAGAAAAATAAAATCGGAAGCTGAGTTGCTTTACATGCATAAAATTGATCGGACTCCATGGCAAACAAAAGTGTGGTAAGATACAACCACGAGCACAAGCGGCACATTAAAAAAAAAAAAAAAAAAAAAAAAGAAAAGAAGAAGAAGAAGAAGAGAATTAAGACAAAAAAAAAAAAAAAAAAAAAAAAAATAATCTTTAAAAAAAAAGACAGAAAAAGGGTAAAATGATTACATTAAAAAATTGATTAGCAAACAAATGTAAGTACAAAATGAAAAACAAAGAGTAAAAGAATAATGTTCATACAACAAAGAGGAAAGAAAATATAACATACCTTCGCGTAATTTTTTAGAATAGTGATTGAAAGGTGGAAATTAGAATTTTGCTATGGATTT
>CP050224.2:36439395-36501411 GCA_012066045.3 Morus alba
AGTTTGATGCCAAATAATCTCTCGATTCATGTGCACTATTTTTACGATGGTGTTGATACAATTTATCACCACGGTCCGATTATAAATGCATTATTATCCTTTGCAAATATCGGTGATCATAATGGTATAGAATATTACCGTTTTACCATTCCAAACATTATTTCCTCAACTCTTTTTTATATGATTGTGAATAAGAAAGACATATGTTAAGTAAGATGTCTCGCACATGTCACGATGTCTTAATCAATGAATATCATCATTGAATATCATGCTTGGTTTATTTATTCACACACCCGTCAATAAAGCGTGAGGGGTGATATTATTTCTACGAATTCCATATCTGTGAATCACATAACTCCAACTTAATTATGTCACGATCCCAATAGTCGAGATGTTCAAAAAAATGCGAACTAATCTCATTGGTGAATCAAAGATCATGAGATATTAAGTTGAGCTATCACCGATCACTTAGGGATTAAGATAATTATACAAATATACTTTAGTTGTGACATTTAGGTTTAGGGATTACGTAACGGTTTTACTCTAACCTAATCAATCACATGGTCTATTCAACATGTTGCGAGCATGTCTAGATCAACCCATGAGTCCAACTCCCATGCCCCGAGACCAAACATCATATGGTTCGATCTGCAGTCATAATCCATTTGATTGCCCAATCAATTCTAAGAGGCGAATATCTATTTTAAAGCATATCGAGAAGAGTTTGTCGGCGGGGGTTTCCTAACTCTTCTTTCGTTGATCTTGATCTATGGACTAAGCAATATCACTAACCTTGAGTATGTGTCAAAACATAACTTTATTTTATTTTATAAAATCGGCCAAAATCAATAATATCGACATTTGTCATTTTACAAATAACAAATTACATCCCATTTTATGGACACATTTCCAACAAACTCCCACTTGGACTTAAAGTAGGTGTGTACAATCTCGCATGCCCAAACCTTCCAGATGGTTATCGAAGACTTTACGGATAAAGCCTTTGTGAGCGGATCGACCAAGTTGTCATGTGTTGATATCTTTGTCATTTAACATCGCCTCTTTTTGTACAATCTCTCGGATGAGGTGGTATTTTCGCTCTATGTGCTTGGACCTTTTGGCTTCTAGGCTCCTTAAGTCTGACCCCCTTGTTATCATGTCTGATACCATGGGCCTATCGACTTCGGAACAACTTCGATTGAAACAAAGGAACTTCTTAAGCCATGCGGCCTCTTTCATGACTTCATAAGGCGCCACATATTCGGCCTCCACGGTGGAGTTAGCTATGCAAGTACAGCAATACTCCTCCATACCACCGAACCTCCATTCGGGACAAAAACGATTACGAAGTGGATTTCACGGAATCCTTATCCGATTGGAAATTGAAGTCGGTGTATCCCGTTATAGTCGGTCGATGCACGAATATACAAGCATATAGTTCCTTGATTCATAGTTATCGCTTTTTCTTTTTAGAAAATTCCTTGGAATTTACTAAGTGTTGTCTTTCTTTCTTAGAGGATCTGACGTCGAGCTTCCCCTTTGGGATCGTCGTCTTAGGAAATTCCTTAGAATTTCGTTAAGTATTCCGTCTTTCCTCTTTGGAGGATTTTGACGTCGAGCTTCCCCTTTGGGATCGTCGTCTTAGGAAATTCGTTAGAATTTCGCTAAGCGTTCCGTCTTTCCTCCTTGGAGGATTTTGACGTCGAGCTTACCCTTTGGGATCGTCGTCTTAGGAAATTTCTTAGAATTTCGCTAAGTATTTTGAGCGACTTCATTCCCCCCGTGTTTGTTAAATACACCATTGAGTTTTCTTTTAAGCAGACACGTTATTAAGAGGTCAATCTATTTTACGCTGCAAACATAACAATTTATTCTATTTGCAAAGAAAATACAATTGAAATGCACAAAATCTTCATACATTATTGGTAGTACAGTCTCAGTTGCTCAGCATTCCATGGGTGCTGTCGTCTAGGCTTTCCAATATGTAGGTGTCAGGTCTTAGTGTTTCCCTTATGCATAGGGCCCTTCTCAAGTGGGGTCGAGGAGGACCCGATATTCTTGGGTTTAGTGCTTTGTTACCCTTTTAATACTAGATCTCCCGAGATGAACCTTCTTTTAGAACCTTCTTATTGTAGTATCGCGTCGTTCATTGGCGATAAGCGGCGAGGCGTAGTTGGGAGTCGAGTCGCTTTTCTTCCGATAAATTGAGTCCTCCGTTTAGGCCCTCTGCGTTATCCTCGTCGTTGTGAACAAGCTGTTCTTAGAGTCGGGCGTCTCGATTTCTATGAAATCTGACCTCAGCGCCATATGCCATGGGGAAAGGGTTTCTCTGTTGTAGTTCGACTTGTTGTTCTATATGCCCACAAAACTTTGGGAAGCTCCTCGGCCCATCTTCCTTTCAAGTCATCGAGTCTCTTCTTGAGAGTATATTTGAGTATTTTATTGACCACCTCGACACGCCTATTTGATTTGTGGATGGATCGGTAGCCGAGAAGTCTTTTCGGATGCCTAAACCTTATGAGAATATACGTCGTGGCGTTGTCAAGCTATTTTCCATTATCGGACACTATTGAGTAGGGCACCGAAACACACACACAATGTGGTCCCATATGAATTTAGTGCGGTGTCTTCCGTGGTTGTAGTCAAGGCCTTGGCCTCAACCCACTTTGTGTAATAGTCGGCCCATAGCGATCATGAACTTTAACCCCAGTGCAAGATGCAATGGTCCGATTAGGTCAATCCCCCATTTGGCAAAGGGCCATGGACTAAGAATGAAATTCGACTTTTAAAGGGGTGCTCTAGGAATTGTGGCATACCTCGGCATTTATCGCGTATCGTCGGGCGTCTTGAAAGGCGTCCTTTTTGGCGTGGGCGATGGTATCCTTGCCTCAAAACCTTTAAGCGCTAAAAAGATTGTCCCAGTATGATTGCCTGGACCCCTTCATGAATTTCTTGGAGGACTTTACGAGCTTGGCATCATTTGAACACCCGTTGTAGGGGTGTTAAATAGCCTCGTCAGTGAAGCGAGGCCATCGTATAACAAGTACCCAGCGGCTCTATATCGATTAAACCGGGCCTGGGCGTCTTTATTATCGGCGTTTGTCGTCCATTAGTACCGAATGGTGGAGTCATCCAATTTCCTCATTCTCGGACACTAAGTGCCTTTGCGTGCTCCTCGATGGTTGGTCGTTCTAATTCTTCAATGGAGCGATGCCTAGTGTGTCGGCATCCTTGGCCGAGGCTAGTTTTGCTAATGCATCTGCGTTCGCATTCTCGGCTCGAGGAATACGAAAAATATCTCAAATGGTTTTGTGTTGTGAGTTCCTCCTTTACTTTCCTTAGATAGGCCCCATCTTTTAACATGCTTGGGTATTCCTCTCGACTGCTTGCGACTAGGCGGGGTCGGCGTGACGCCGATCCTCTCGGCCCTTTAAGTGGTTAGCTAAAGCGTAGTCCGGCCAATTAGGCTTCATATTATGCCTTCATTGTTAGGCGCCTTAAATTTAATGGTACCCTTGAGGTAATTTTGTAGCCTTAGGTGATTAGTAAGATATGCTATACGACCCGATTTTTAGCTCGGCGCCCCATCTCGTAAAACTTCCCGTTGTAACCTTGGTTTCTTGAGGATGAAGTGGAACCCGGCTGTGCGAAGAATTCAACCGAGAGTCGTGATGCTTGACCTTTAATTGCGGTTCTTAGCATATACCTTATGTCGAGCTGACTTAGTTCTCTGAGCCATTCGGTCGTCCGGACGTTTCGGCTTTTGCAAGGCTTTGTCTCAATGGTGGTTTGGCGAACTTCGTATTGTGTGAGATTGGAAGTAGTGTCGAGACTTCCTCGGAAACTATCATCAAAGCGAGGGCTAGGCAGCTCTGTTATTTATATCTTGACTTGGCGTGGAGGAGCCTTTTGCTCACACATAGTAGATTGTGGTGTACTTTCCCTTCTTCTTTATCGGGGCCGAGCTCCACGGCGTGTTGGGACCTTGGAGATACGGTGAGCTCTTCGTCGACATTTAGTTTTTGATAGGATTGGGGCTGCCTTGAATGTTCCTTGACCTACGAAAAACTTCCTCACTTGTGTGGTGTCCATTCGAAGTGTTTGTTTCCTTTCAAAGCGTCGAAGAAAGGGATACATTTGTCAGTAGCTTTTGATATGAACCTATTCAGGGCGGCGACACAACCTGTTAGCCTCTGCACCTCTTTTGTTTTGGTTGGCGACCGCATGTCCTGCAAGGCCTTGATCTTCTCCGGGTTGGCCTCAATCTCCCGGCTACTAACCATAAAATCGATAAATTTACCCGATCTGACTCCGAAGGCACATTTCTGGAGGTTAAGTTTCATGTGGTATTTTCTCAATGTATCGAACATCTCTCCCAGATGATCGACGTGATGGCTGGCCTTGGCGCTTTTTATGAGCATGTCGTCGACGTAGACTTCTATCGTCTTGCCGGTCACATTAGCGAGCATCTTATTTATCGACCTTTGATAGGTAGCCCTGTTTTTTTTAGGCGAAGGGCATCACCTTATGTGATAGAGGCCCTCTCGGTTATGAAAGATGTGTGCTCCTCGCAAATTTGGATGCATGGGGATACGGTTGTGCAGGAATAAGCATCCATGAAACTGCGACATTTCATGTCTGGTAAGCGTCGACCATTTGATCTGTCAGAGGCGGGAAACCATCCTTTGGGCATGCTTTGTTGGTGTTGAAATCGTCGTATAAGTTCTCGATTCCCATTGGGCTTAAGCACCCGAGCAGGTTGGATACCCGAGCGTGGATAATCGCCTCCACGATGAACCCATTGTTGATTAATTTATCGACCTCTTCCTTCAATGCCCATTACCTCTCGGCGTTCATCGCTCGGCGTTTTGGCGCTTGGGAGGATCGTGGGATCGGCGTTTGGCGTGACACATTACTTTGGCGTCGATCCCTTCCATGTCGGAGTGGCTCAAGCGGAGACATCCGGGGTTCTGCCTAAGGAAGCTTTCAATCTCTAGCTCTTGAGGGGTGGAGTCAAGTCAGGAGCCTATTTTCGATGCTTTGGTGGTCCCGTTTTGGTCAATTTGGATTTCTTCCAAGCTGTTCGATAAATTTGAGACCAAGTAACTTTCTCTTGAACCACAGGGTCTATATCTTCAATGAGGCTTTGTTGAACCATCCTCATTTCCTATTTCCCCATTTGGTCATACCAGCGTGGGGCTTGGATGTATACAATCAGCCGTGTTGGTTGCTCTTAATTTCCCCTATGCCATTGGGGTGGGGAATTTGACTTTTGGTGGTGAGCGGAGGTTACCGCCCTTAATACTGGAGGTTGGTCTCCCGATTCTTGCGTTGTATTGGAAGCCTTCTTTGATGACCACAAAGTTGGTCATCGTTGTTACCCTGCCGGGGCTTTTCTCCTATTTTGTTATAGGTAACCGGATGGTTCCACGAGGAATAGGAGAATCTCCGGTGAACCCGTGTAGTGGCACAGTGGTTTTCAACTGCTCCTTAGGAATCCCATTTTTTCAAGCGGTCGGAATATAGGAGGTCCACCGAACTCCCGGGTTGTCCACCAAGATTCGGCTGCGGTGTGGTTTTGATTCGACCTCCACTACTAGTGCGTCGTTGTGGGGAAAATGGACCCATTGGTATGCCTTGGAGCTTTCAGCCGGAGACATTCGAACCGCTCTGGTATACCCTTTGGCTTCGTGGCGTAGTCCTTCTGCGACCTCAGCGTGTCTCCTCCTATATAGGGGCCGTCGAGGAATATTCGTATTCGCCCGGCGGGTTCCGGTCTTCAGGCGGTGGTTATCCTCTGGCGTCGACGTCGTCGTTTGCCCGCCATGACCGTCATTGCGAGGTCTTCGCTCCCACAATTCCTGCGACCTTCCTTGCGGATTATTCTTTCGATTTCATCCTTGGTCGGGCGTAATCATTGGTATGGTGGCCGACTTCGCCACTGGAACCTACAGAATTTCTTTTGGTTTCCTTGGCTAGGATCGACTTCATTGGTTGGTCGGTAGCGACAAGTTTAAAATGGCGTCTGGTTGAAGATTTTCTCGGCCTCTGCTTGGTTCATGGTAGGTGTCGTATTTTCTAAACGGTAGAGTCTGCAGAGTCCTCTGTCTTGGCGTCTTGGCCTCCAGCGCTCCTTTGCGTCGGGGTTGGTTGTTTGTCACCCGCCTCCTCCTCCTCCTCGACACTTCTTCCCATCCTGTTTTTCCATGGTGTAGGCCCTGCTCGACCCCTTTACCATATTGGACACTGTGATGGGGGTGGGTTAGCATCCTCTTGCATTGATGTTTCCTGGCCGGGCAAACTCTTTGTAGTGAGGGCGGGGTTTCGGTTTAGCTCCATTTTAAAGGTCATCTTCTTCATATGACAGCGCCCCCCCATCGGGGCTTCTCATCTGTAATATCCATTGTTGTAGCGGTGACAGCCCTGCTTCGTATCGTAAACCAGTCTCGGCGTTCATTTGGTTTTGATATATCGTAGTTAGGTCTACTTTGGGGTATGTATATTTTAACCTCGATGGCGGAAGGAAAATCTTCTTTAGCTCATCAGCCCGGAATGAGTTTGGCTTATTGTCCGGAACCATCGTCGGGCGGAGTCGCGTAAGGTGGTTTCGGAAGAGCGCGGCACATGATCTCCTGGCCGTATCCGTGCAGGCATGTGCCCCATATACATCTCAAATGATGGTCAGGATCTCCTCGTCCCAAAAGTCATAGGGTGGAATACATGGCGACTGTATATCGGGGAGAGGAGACTACATTATCTCCGTGGTGAGCGGGTGGTCATGATGCGACTGGGCGTAATGTCGGCGTTCACCACCTGACCACTAAATCCAATGTTCTTTCAATACATAGCGTCCCGGTCAATCTTCTTTTCAGGTTGGCCATGCGTTCCATAATTAAAATTAACTATACATTGAGACGTGACAAGCGGCTCTGGTGTAGGCCTTTGAGGCGATGGGCCCACCTGGCACGCCCTTTGCTGCTGGGCTGAGTCTCGGTTTGTTTCCTCCGGGATTTGGGGCAATTCCTCAATGGCTCGGATCAGTGACTCTCAATCGGTGCGGAGGAGGAATGGGAGGGTCGAGGCACAGGAGGGCCTTGGCGGTTCGCTCTCCCGGTTCCTTCTTGGACATGTGGGCGGTCACCGTGGTTTGGATTCTCCATTCTGGCGGGTCCTTGCGGTCTCGGGCGTCTTCTAGTGGCGGCATGAAGTTCCTTCCGTCTAGTCGTTCAACTTCGGTCACTAGCCACGCACCAACTCGGTCAAAGCGGCTATCACGGGTTTGCATCTGTATTGGATCCGGCCCGCGGTCGTCGGGAGGTGGGACTCCATTTCCGTCTGGGCGCCAAATCTCCTTCCATCCCGCTACTCTTTAGGTGAATGGTTGTTTTATAACTATATTCCCGGGGTCAAGCGCTTGGGTCCCGGTGGAGTCGCCAATTGTTGTGGTAGAATTTCTTCAACAATAAACTGCGCGATTTACCTCGGGGTTACCCTTCGGATTCTTGGCTTATTGATGTAATAAAAGTGGGATTCATGTTTGTTTTGGGTATTTGTGTGTTTGAAGGAGCTATATGTAAATACACAAAGGAAATTTTATAGTGGTTCACTCTAGAAAATCGAGCTACATCCTTTGTATGTATTGTAGTTCTTTTGAGGGGTTTTCAATTCATAAATTATTCTCTTATTTTTTTTCGTTTTCTTTTTCTCTAGAAAATCCGGGGCCTTTCTCCATTGGAGTACTTCTCCTTATATACTTGGGCTTCCTTAGCGAGGGGTTTTCCTTCCTAGGTAGATGCATTCAAGTGCTTCTCCTTTTTAGGCCCAGTCATAGCCCACTAATCGGTATTGTTCACTCAGTAGTGGGTCTTCTATTCGGCTCTGTGAGTCTCCGTAATGTTTTACATCCCCAATGGGCGGTTTGTAAACTTGCCATTAATCTTTGTCGGTTGTCTCTCACTTTCGCCACGTAACTTATTTGTGTCTCGACGGAAGGCTTCCCTCGTCGCCCGGTGCGCCTTAGCCTCTTTTGTCATTTCGACCCTTTTCTGATCGAGGGATCTTAGCGTTAATCGAGGCGGTTTGCATCCGTCGGCGCCACATGGGGTCGTCGCCCTAATCTGGACCTCGGCTTCTCATTTGTCGGTGATCTTGAAGGAATGACGCCCGATAGTTGTGTGTAGCGAAAGAGCAAATATTGCCATGTGTCAGCGGTGTTGTTGGTCGGTCTTCATCATATTTTCTCACACAACAATAGCGAAGCAGACGGATCGGATACAAAAGCTGCTAGGTACTTATGCGATGGCTTGCTATCACAAGCAGGGCTATTCAACACCTCTCTAGCGATGCTGGATAATGCGAAACGGAAGGTCCTTCAAAGAGATCCATGAAGGGTATCGGTAACCACCTGAGGAAGCGATCTTTGGCTCTAAATGTTTTAAGGCAAGGATACTCTTGACCCACGCTCAAAAATGATGCTTTTCAATCGCTGGCGTTGTGATAAATGCTAAAGGTATGCCACAATTCCTTGAGCACTCCCGGAAAATTTAACCTCCATTCTCGGTCCATGACTCTTCACTAAATGGAGGGTTGACTGAGATGAGCCATTACACCTTGCACTCGGGGCTTTAAGTTTGCCATTGTCGCGATAGACTCCTACACAAAGTGGGTAGAGGCAAAGGCTCTAACTACAACAAAAGAAGTAGCTTTGCACCAAATTCCTTTGGGACAACATCGTGTGCGAGGTTCGAGGTTCCCCACCCAATTGTATCCGACAACGGCGGTTCGACAATGCCTCAACACGTAGATTCTGCGGCGGCAGGCATTGAAAAAGACTTCTCGGGGCGATCCATCCACAATCTAATGGACAAGTCGATGCGGTCAATAAAATATTAAAGTATACCCTCAAAAAGAGACTTGGCGATCTAAAGGGAAAATGGGCGAAAAACTCCCCAAGGTCTTATGGGCATACAGAATGATGAGCCGAACTACTACGGGTGAAACACCCTTCTCCATGGCGTATGGCGTCGAGGCAATGCTCCCGTAGAAATTGAAACTTCAACTCTAGGCAGTCATTCCTGGCAGCGGCGACAACGCGGAAGGCATGAGCGGAGAACTCGACTTGTTGGGAGAAAAGTGGCTCGACTCCCAACTCGCCTCGCCGACTATCGATAAAAGCGACGGCGGTATTACAACAAGAAAGTTCGGCGCAGGTTCGTCCCGGAGACCTAGTATTAAAAGGTAACCACAGTACAAAATCTAAGAATATTGATCCCTCGGCCCAACTTGAGAAGGGCCCTCTGCGTAAAGGAACTACTATGTCACGGCACCTACATTTTGGAAAGCCTCGATGGCAAAAGAATTCAACACCCATGGAATGCGAGCAGTTAAATTTGTACTACCAATAGTGTATGTAATTCTTCGCATCCCAATTATACGTTCTTCTGAGTTAAATAAATTGATATGTTTGCGAAAGAAAGGAATTCACCCCTTAATAACATATACGCTTAAAAAATCAAGGTTATATTAAGCAGACATGGGGAGGAAAGGTCCACGGATCACTAAAAAAATGACACGGCGACCCCAGCGGGTAAATTCGATGTCGGATCCTCCAAGGAGGAAAAGGCGAACACTTAGTAAAATTCTAAGGAATTTTCTAAGGCAGCGACCCCAAAGGATAAATTCGACGTCGGATCCTCCAAGGAGGAAAAGGCGAATATGTAGTAAAATTTTAAGGAATTTTCTAAGATAGCGACCCTAAAGGGTAAAATCGGCGTCAAATCCTCCAAGAAGGAAAGACAAACACTTGGCACAATTCGAAGGTAGCAATTGCAAAGCAAAGGTATAAATAAAGTCATTATCTTTATAAAAAAAAGAGAATCTGAGATAGAAATAAAAAAGTTGTCTAGATCAAATGTCAAGTTACAAAACACAAAAAAAGGGGAGAGATAAAAATTTCCTAGGCCGCCACACCCTTGCGATTCTTCGCCATCGCCCGGTGGGGAAAGGTTGTCGTCGCTAGCGAGGAGGAGGAGAGTTATAAAGGCTCATGTCCTACTCGGGGCGCTCCTTCTTGATCAAATCGACAATTTATTGACCCTTGTTGAAAATTCTTGTTGCGGATGTCGGTGAGCTCGGAGAAGCCTTGAACTCCTCAATAATCTCGGTGGGCTTTGGCGTCAAAAGGTAAGCTGCTGACCTCGGCTTGGCCTCCCTCTTCCCCTTGGCCTTCTCCTCGGCCAAAACACTTCTTCGCTTCCTCAAGCCCGGACAACTTTTTATCGGACAGATCGCCCGCTTCATAAGATCCTCAACCTTAGCGATTAACTTGGCCTGTTCGCCCTTTAAACTCGGCGGTTTGGCCACGGCCACGACTCTCTCCTCGGCGGCATCCGCTTCTTTTTCTTGGTGTAAATCGACAAGGGAGTTGAGCTTGGCTTTCACATCGTCCATCTCCTTATTCGCTCCTCAACCTTAACTAGGTCAAGGAGATTAAGGATGAAAAGGACAAGGCTCTGAAAAGTACAAGGTTAGAAAAACAGAAATACAAACAAAAAAAAAAAATCGACAAAATCTTACGTGGATTTGGAAGGAGATCTGTTTGCGCTGACGATCGACTAAGAAAGATTGAGAGACAACAATCCAGTGTGGCTCAAGGAAAGACTCATAAAGAGCCTAGAAGACGAGGGAGAAGCGAGGGTGAAGTTTTAGCATCGCCCCAATCTCGGCGTCGAGATGTCGAGACTTGAAAATTCACGTCCATGATTTTTCCCGGGAATAAGCACACGTTCCCTCGGGCGCGGGGGCGTTGACTTGGGAATAAGGACCATCGGTGTCAAGCTTGATCACGGCGTCCTATCTTTGCGCTTCTTTTTCTCGCGGGATCCATCTCCGACCCCAAAGGGCCTTTGGTCTTCTTGCTCCTCGTGGCGTGGGAAGAAGAGCTAGCGTTTTTTTTCCCCTCGGACGGGGTCATTGGCTCGGCCCGGATTCTTTGTTGCCGGGGAGTTCGATTCTCGAGGCGTCATCTCTATGGAAACGATTGAGACAAATATATAGTCGGCGTTTGGAAAACGAAAGTCGTAATAAAGGAAGGCGTCGGCGGGGAATTACCTTCGTCGCTTAAATGGAAATGTCTTGTAACAGCGTCTAGATCGGCGGTCGGAGATCAAGAATTAACCCGTGGCTCAAGGTTGAACTTGGTCGAGCGTATCATTGTGGCGGATCTCGGACAAAAATGAGAAGGCCTTTTTCAATCCTCGCCAAGCTATTACTAGAAAACTTGGTGGTCTTGGTTAATCAAGGTGAAAGATTGTCGAGGATAATAAAAAAGAAGAAAGAAGCAAAGTAAGGTGAAAGAAAAGCCAAAAATCTCACTTGTTTCCAAACGCCTGCAGACCGCCGACGGGCAGGCGGTCGTTAGGGTGAAAATTGAAAGGCCCTCGGATCATGAAGAACATGGGTTTCCACCAATGTGACGACGAGGAATGCCAGTATCAACTTCGAATCTGGGCTGAGACCTCCGTGACCACTCAAAGTACCACCTCTTACACTTGGCGGCGTGGCATAGTTTATACATAAATCGGAACTCATCGGAGGGAGTTCCATATCAAGCCGCTTTGGTGCCACAAAATCAAAACCGCCGTGACGATACCGGAAGTTCGATGCTAGTTGAGCGGAAATACCGTAAAAATGACGGTAGTCTTTTACGAAAGGATGAACCGGGAGGGTCATCCCGCCATAATGACTCTAGTATAGACGGTAGGTGCACGATCGATGGCATGCTAGTCCTAAAATGCATGTCGGGAGGAGGTATTCGAACTACCTCCTGTCGATCGTCCTTCCTTTCAGCCTGGATGATATCCTTATACCGGACCCTCGGCGCCACAACGCCGGTGTGAAAATAGGCCTATCCGGATAACCACTCGTGGCGGCCCGGGGGCATCAACTATCGGCAGACCACCCGCCTCGCTGCCCCGTGAAGGGATCCGCTCTACTACCTTGTCCAACATCCGTTCGACGCTACCGATTTCGCTCTTTGAAGTCGTAAATGCGGTTCATATCAAAACCCGGCGTCTTCTATGTCCCTCAAAGACGAGTCGGCCTCAAGGCGAAGAAGACCATAAGATCTCCACCATTGAAGGGGAGTGCGGGCGGACGACAGAAGAATCCTCTTGATCGAGGGAACTTTGGGTCATTGTTACGGTGATTAAAAGACAAGGAGGCGAGTTAAAACCCTAACGTCGAGAGGAAGAAAATGATGGCTATTCTAGCGACGACTACTCAAACGCCTCGATAACGGTGAGTGTTCATGATACCCGAGTTCCCAGAACCGGGGAACCAAATGCACAAGCGATCAAAAGTCGGAAGAATAACTATCCTATGCGGGAAAATAAAGCGGAGTAAGTCTCCCTAACCTCTACATTCTGCGCATCTTTCTTACATATATATGTGTTTCAAACAGGAAAGGAACCCGTGAATAAAACAAAAGCGAATGGAGGGTGATAAGGCTTCTTTGGTAAGGAAGAATTATGGGGAAAGTCTCAAATGCGGCTTCGACGCACCTGGAAAAATGGGAAGAATGAATTGGTGTTTAGCAAAGAAGAATTCCGGCAGAGTCGGCAGCAGTTCAACAGATGTGGGGAAGTGTTTGCCTTTTGAAAAAATGGCTCTCGAGTTCAAAAAGGGTATTTAAATGAATAAAAGTCCTTGGCCCCTAACCGTTGGATGAAGATTTTAAAATCCAACGGCAAGGGGATCCTGCCCAGATCTGACGGTAACAAACGAGGGCGGGAAATGGAAGAGTCGTGATCCAAGGGCTCATATCTGTCCCTTTCGAAAAGAAGCCTTACGTCATCTTGGGGAATCGACCGACGCGACGGTTGCGTCCCCCAAAGGAAATCTGAAGTGTCTAGGCCATCATTGCAGACGAAGGCTCCGGGCCGGTTTCTCACACCGGAAGCACGGAAGTACGACCAAACCTAAGCTCAAGGCCGCCTAAAAGGAGCCCTCGACACCGGGGGTAGGCTGTACGTGGGAAAATGTGACGACACATGGACGCAATGATAATGGGACACATGGTCGATCATTTCCACCAAGCAACAACCTCGACGCCGCGCGGCCCTCCCTGCTCCGCTACAAAGAGCCAGCACAAAGTCCAACTTAGCGATGACTCCTTCTGACGTCAACAGATCGTGTGCTGTCGAACTTGAGAACAAAGATCCTCGACCGCAGAATTGACCACCAAGAAGGACGATTGGGCTAAACGTCACGGCGGCAGGGGAACGTTCTTTGGAGGGCGTGGCAAGTTGCGTGCAAAAGTGGGGGGACGTCTGGGCATTAATTGCGAGCACTCAAACCGTTCCCCACAGGCGAGTGTTACATGGAGGCACAGGCCAATAGAAGACTATGGTTGAAAGTGAATAAAGTGCGGATTAGTGGGCTACGTGCGGGCTAACAAGGAGAGCCTTTGAGTGCTTCACTGCGAAGGAACCCACCAAGCGAAGGAAGCCCGCATTATAAAGAAGACCCCTAATAGGGAAGGGGTTGATTCGAGATGAGGAAAAAGAGAGTAAGAGATAGCAATTGATGTAAATTGTAATCTGCTCAAAAGAAATATACAACCACAGTGGATGTAGTTCTTATTTTACAAAGTGAATCACTATAAAATTTCTTTTTGTTCTTTATTTATGCACATCTCGATTAACACACTACACACCATTCAACAAATTCTCACACGTTTATTACACATAGGCGGTAATCTAAAGGGAAACCAAGAGGTAACCCGGCGGTTTTTATTGACGAACCCACCATCAACACATATGGTAATTGGGTGACCCAATACAGGTTGGGCATATTTAATGATAAGCCCAAAACAAATCAATAAACACATTATAAGGTGGTTTGAACTCAAGACCTTCTTTGAGATCAATTCTCTCGAAAGCTCAAGGAGTCAAGGGCTAACAGTAAAATGTAGATTCTAACATTTATACCAAGGATTGGTGGTGGTTTTTCAAAGGAATCTTATTTGACCCCTCTTTTAACTCTAGTTTACATCATTTCCAACAGGTCCTATTTATCTACTGCATTGTAACCTTATTCTTGGGGGCTGTTTGCGCGTATTTGAAGCTTTAAGTTTCCTCATTTGTACTGCGAAATGAAACTAAAGAGTTTTCTTATTATGTATTTGTCTGGATAGCCATATGAACAACATCCCACAGATGTTCTTGTTCTCGGTGTCTCTGTGAAAGTTGAACAAAGTAAACTCACATTGAGCCCTAATTAGGATCACGGTTAATGACCACCCATTAGTTGGCAGCTTTTATTAACAAATGGGGTTCCCCATTACAACTGTTTGTGCGGCCAATGAATTATAGAATCTTCAAAGGGTATATATTCACTTTCCAATATTCCTTAAACTTGGTCGATTCTAAGATACAGATTTCTGTGGCAGAGAGTACTTCAGAACTACAACTATTTAACGGAGGAAGAGATTGAGGACTTGTGCACATCATGTGGTCTTACCAACTACTCAAGCAAAGTTCAGCAATCTTTCATCATGTTTTCTGCTCAAGCCCTGAGACCAAGTACGGGCCATTTGAATATCATTTCTCCATACCTCGTTTTGTCGTATTCTTAAATTCATTTTGTTGCATAA
Source organism: Morus alba (assembly GCA_012066045.3). Taxonomy (NCBI): domain Eukaryota; kingdom Viridiplantae; phylum Streptophyta; class Magnoliopsida; order Rosales; family Moraceae; genus Morus; species Morus alba. The sequence goes on from CP050224.2 coordinate 36,454,049, forward strand.
TGTAAAATCATTACAATGAAAAACATTTTTAAAATAACTAAAAGAGCACAACAAACACAAAAACCTGAAAAGTTATGGCCTGGGGCAGAGCCGCAGATGTAAAAAGTGGTATTAATTGATGAGATGTATGTTATTTTATTATCTGAATTGTGAGAAAACTAATTGTGATTAAACACATGAATTTGATAGCTACTATTACGGTTGGTTCGTTTTATTCATGTGTAAAGGTGGTGGTCCTGAGATGATTCTACGAGTGGATAAACAACTATTGTCTCGTTTATTTCACTGATTCGAGTTTAGAATTTGAGTCTTATTACAGTAAAAAGTTAAAACAGTTATTTAATTTTTTTATTACAGTAAAAGTTTTCACATAAAATCACATCTTAACTTTCGAGTTAAGCGAATCAGTGAACTAAATTGACCTTATCTTTTAAGTACTCTACGCTCTTTTTCAAACATTCTATATATATACATATATATATATATATATATATATATATCAATGAGGGTGAGGAAATTCAAATTTTAGACCTCAACACTGCAATCAGTGATATAAATTTAGCGTTAGATTGTATCCGCAACCGCTACCATTCTATTCTTAAACTGGCGAATGATGTTGAACTTGGCTGTGTAACTTGCGGAGGGGGTTTGCATTTTGTGTCTTGAATTAGCATTGTGAACAAAGAGCTAAGACTTACTAACGTGATAGGCCAACAACCCCTAACGACAAGAACTTTGCAAACGAACTTGAGGTGCTACCATATGTCCAATACCATAAAAGCTGCCACATTATCAAACCTCATCTTGAATTAGGTACATTTTTACACATTCAACCGAATAAAAATCACATTAGAATCTAATGATAGATAAGCCCCATAAAATAAAAATTGATCAGATAGAAACACACTACTGTAAATTATTTTTATTCTTTTTAAGTGTGTGGGTGTAAATTTACTTCTTTTGATTGATATAGTTATTTAATTAAAAAAGATATTAATTAAGAATAACGGATAAAAATTCAGATTCATGCACTCTAAAAAATTTGTCTCATTTCCTCATTATTTTATAATTTCTATCATTTTTTCAATGAGAATTTTTACTAATAAAATTTATGTTCAAAATGTTTCTAAAAGTTTCAACAATCTCCTTAATTCGGTTTTTTAAAAAAAAAAAAAAAAAAAATTTATCAAGTTTTATTTCGTTATACTTCTACTGAAATAAATCTCTACCTTGGAGGTGTGAGATTCTTGCCTAGTGTTACAATTTTTGAGATCTTGGAACTTTGCTGATGATCACCAATCTCTAGTTTTTGGGAAAAAGGCTCCCCACGTGGTCTACCCTTTAAAATAACGGCAGCTAAACTAAATACAATAAACACCACTTGTAGAATTAAGTATAATACTCCTCCCAACCCAAAAAAAAACAAAAAAAAAACAAAAAAAAAAAAACAAAAAAAAACAAACAAACAAACAAACAATGTGGGACTCATAGAGATGGACAGAACAGAGGGATCCCCTCGTGCGGCTCACTCGCTGACCAACCCTCTGTTTGTTCTTCTAGCCAGCTGCCACGTCATTCTTTTGTGCACTTCTGGATCTTTGACCTTTGACCAAGCAGCTCCTTAACAAGTTCTTATGACAAAAAATGGAATATTTGGTCAGTCCCAAGACAACCCCACCCCTTAGCTTTTGGACCCTGCAAATTGGCAGTGACAGAATTAAGGAGAAAAAAAAAAGGTACAGTAAACTCTCACCTTGGATCCCTTGCACGTTAGCTACTTCTTTACTGTAATACCTTTCTGCTTTTCATGGCACGTGAGGTTTGCCAATTCATAGCCTCTCACGTCTTCTTTGAATATTTCCTTATAATTCGTTTATTTATATTGTTTTTACTCAGCTTTGTTGATTCCTTTTTGTTATTTATGTACCTTTACTGAAGGGAGATTTTTTGAGAGTTACTTGATTAGATAATTACGTGTACACGTGCACTGTATAACTATATAATGTTCATAGGTCGGTGCTGGTAGTTTCTCTTTTACTTTGTTTTTAAAGTTTCAAAAAATATAATGTAAGTTATACGAGTACTGCAGTTTACTAATTTTTTTCTTCCCCTTGCAATTAGATATAAAACTCATTATCATTTTGGGTTGATTTATGAGTTTAATATTTTATTGGTATCTACTTTTTCACTCTGTGTTTGGCGTTGAATTCTAATTTGGACTGCATGAGTTTAAAAACTTGGGGAGGCTTTTCTTTTCTTTTCTTTTTTTCTTTTTTAAAGAATTATCTAGTAGCCTTGGTTGTTTTAGTCGTTACATTAATTATGCAACGGTCTGATCTAATTAGCAATTCAATTGCACGCTGTAAATTTTTAACTTGAAAAATCACGAATTAGACTGTTGGAATATGATGCTTTTAAAATAATTAATACAACTCCTATTTTGACTATTTGAAATTATTTTAACTCCTTATTTTGTTAAAATCTGTAAATAATATCAGAAGGCAAATACGCTTTAAGAATAGCATATTTATTACATATTTTTCATATCCGGATTTTCTAACATCAACTTTATATGTATTAGATTTATAATGGTCAATGGCAAAGATATCCTACATCTTTTATATATATATATATATATATATATATATATATATAAGAAAAATAATAAATACAAATTTATTACCGGCTATCATTGGTCATAACTAATTTCCCATTATAAGTGTTGTGTGGGAAAATGTGATGGACACATGGACGAACGATAATGCAACACGTGACCTTGACTACTCTCCTCAAAGCAGCAACCCTCGACGTTTGTGTTTCCCTCCTACTCTGTTGGAAAGCCCAAAAACAGAGTCCAAATTAAGGTGACGACTCCTTATGGCGTCGATAGATCGTACCGTCGAGATTAAGGCGCGAAGATCCCTCGACCGCAGAAAAGACCACCAAAGAGGACGATTAGGCTAAGCAGCGCTGACGACGAGGGGAACGTTCTTTCAAATGCATGGCAGGTTGCGTGCGAAAGTGGAAGATGTCTGCAGGCATTAATTACAAGCTCTCAAACCGCCCCACAGGGGACAGAAAAATATTACGGAGAAGCACAGAGCCGTAATAGAAGACTAAATTGGCTGAAGTGAACAGTGCTGATTAGTGGGCTATGTCTGGGCCTACCAAGGGAGAGCACTTGAGTGCTTCTACCTATGGAGGAAACCCACCCAGCGAAGGAAGCCCAATATAAAAGGAGGAAGACCCCCACCGAAGAAGGGGTTTAGAGACTCCAGGAAAAGAAGAGGGAGAAAGTGAGAACAATGGTTGTAAATTGTTGTCTTCTCAAAAGAAATACAAAATCATAGTGGATGTAGCTCTAATTTTATAGAGTGAACCACTATAAAATTCCTTGTGTTGTTTAGCTATACACTCTTTAGTTAACACACAAACACACGTACTCAACAAATACCCACATGGGCCGGTAATCCAAAGGGAAACCAAGAGGTAACCCGACCCGTTTTTGTTGGCGGGGTGACCGTCAACAATTGGTGACTCCTTAGGGGGGAAAGCGTTCGACCCCCAACAACACAGTTATAAACCACCATCCATCCAGGTTATAGCGGATGGAAGAAGATCTACGCTTTCGATCGGAAATGAAGTCCGCCTCCGGACGCACCACGGCGGATCGAAGACAGATGCAAGCCCAACTAACCACTCTAACCAAACTGGTACGCGGGCTAATGACTGTAGTTGAGCACTTAGATGGAAGGAACTCCATGCTGCCATTAGAAGACGCCCCGAGGCCGCAGGGACCAGCCATGGCGGGAAATCCGAACCGCGGTGACCACCGACATATCCAAGAGGGAACCGGGGACTGTGAGAATCACTAGGCCCTCCTACGCCTCGGCCTTCTCATTCCTCCGGCAGCTGTCTAAGGGCCGCCGGACTTTGAGCTCTAAAGGTGCTGCCCAAGAGTCCAGGAGGGAACCAACCAGCAAACTCGGGGTCAATACAGGCGGGTGGCCAGGCCAGAGGCGGACCCAATGCTCAGGGGGCGGAGGCGCTGAGAGCAACTAGCTCAGCCATTTCAAAGGAAGAAGCACGCACCCTCATGGAACGCATGGCCAGCCTAGAACGAAATCTGATGGGGAACGTCGCAAGCCTGAAGAAAAATATAGGGCGAGTTGCTGAAGTGGTAACCGTCGACATCACGTCCAGCCGCACACATGACCATCCGTTTACCGCAGAGATAATGGTGCCCCCTCTCCTCGACAAATACAGGTCGTTGTCGATCCCACCATATGATGGGTGATTACGCCCAAACGTGTTAAATTGAACAAGATATGATTAGCAAACAAAAAGCGTTAGGAAAGTAAGCAATCAAACAAAGAAAATGAATGAGTGTTTTTGATTTTTTTTTTTTTGAACAATTTAAAATAAAGAAAATTCAATAATAAAAAGTGGTAAGGCTTTGAGAATCCTCCATATGCTTTTGTTCACCTATATGGATTTTTATTCATAAATTGACTCAATTGAAAGTTTCACATCCCAAACAATCAATCGGAAAATAAATATTTCAAGAACATATGAATTAAAAATGTATTCGAGTAAATAAAATTCTAACGTTTAAAATTAAGAAAAATTATCTTATGAGAAATCCAAGAGCGACAATATACCGTTGGCAATAATGCAGTAAAAGACTACTAAATCTAAGAGCGACAATATACCGTTGGCAATAATGCAGTAAAAGACTACTCATAAAATAATACCGATCAATATATAATATAATGCAACAATCACATAAAAAGAGCATGACTAGATTTATATGAGAGTTGACAATAAAATATATTGATAAGAAGAAGAAATATGATAAAAGAAAATTATTTACTCAAATGTATAAAACTTACAAACCATTGGAGAATCAAAAATCCAAATAAATTCACTACACATATAGGATCATCTCTAGCCTCACCTAAATACTCTAGCCTAACTTGTACATAATTCTCATAAAATTCTAAAAAGAAAATATGAGAATAAGAACAAGAAAATATGTGAGAATTTAGGCTCTAAAAAATCTAACCTCAATCACCTTAATAATGATCCTATTTATAGAGTTTTGGATGTGTTAAAAATGTAAAAACTGGATGCTTAATTAAGAAGTTACAAGGCTTAATCCGGGGAGAAATATCATCACGTTTACGAAAGTGGGACACGTGTCAAAAAGGCCATTCGGCGGGGAGGCGTGGCACACGGCTGGACCACGCGGGAAGCGGCGTGCACGGGGACGGCGGGGACACGTGGCGCAGCGTGGTTGGAGGGAACATGCACGGAACCCCGCGCGAGAGGAGGAAAATCCGGTGTGCAGCGTAGAGGAGACTTCGCGGAGGAACAGCGTCTTGGCGCCAAGCGCGTACCAGGAGGCGTTTGGACCCCACGATGACACGTGGCGCGCTGTGGTTGGAGGGAAGCTGGGCCCACGGTTTGCGGCGCGGCAGTCGTTGACACGTGTCGGCTTGGTTGGCTCGCGGCTCTCAGCTCGACTCGCGGCTTGTCGGCTCGGCTCGGGGAGTTGATGGGCTGATGGGCTTGGGGCCGAATTGGGCTTTTCTTGGGCTCAACTTTTGGGTTTTACTTTGTAAACTAGCCCAAATCCAATTGTTTTCTTCAAAAACCTGAAAAATAAAATAAATCCAATTAAAATTAAATCCTCTAAATTTAGGAATATTTGAAATTAAAATCACAAATTTGATAAAATAGTTTGACAATTATGAACATTAAAAGTGCAAATTATTGCACTTATCAATGGGCGAGGGACTCCGGCGACCATGCGGAGATGTATCTGATGCACATGCTCTTGCGGGATGTTGAGGAGATCATTGATGGAAAAATAATGGCATCGAGTGCTTGTGGAATTTAAAAATTTTAATCAAAGTCAAAGCCAAACAAGAACATGTTCATGATGCTATATAACATAAATACTAAAGATCTAAATCATACCTTTTGAGATTTGAGGAAGCGCGTCGTCCCGGCCGGATCAAAGCGTTCCAAAGCGACAACCGGAAGAGCCTCAACCAACTGGTCTTCTTTGCTATTCTCGTTTCCACGATCGGTGTGCGGGTGGGCACACGCCGTTTAATCTCCTCTTTGGTATTCTTAATCTCCTTCCAATCACAAGAGAGCCAAAGAAAAATTGTTCTTGATAATTAAACAATTTTTCCTCTTGGAATCTCTTATCAATAGCCTCAAAAAATCTCTCAAGTGATCTAATGAGTAATGAGACTTAATAGGCTATTTATACTATTTAGGAAGTCATACTTCCGTAACAATTAGGTTTCCCAAAGATTTAATCGCTTTTCAGTCGATTTTGCCACATCGGCCGCAGCGTTACGGCGTTACAACCGGTCGGCCAGGAGGCAGAGGCGTTATAACTCACGGTCGACCCGGTCCTTCACAAACCGGTCTACCCACGGTCGACGACCCGGTCGACCCGGACGGTCGACTGTGACCGGTCTACCCACCGGTCAACTTTATGCGCTGCGGCGAAAGTTGTTTTTCTAGTTTTTCAACATGGGAAACTTGCATAGAGCCTCGGTTTTGATTCAAGCAACCCATATAGAAATTGCCTGATCAAAACAGTCATATAATAGTCTTCCCATATTAAACAACTCTTAAAACAATAATTCAACCAATTTATCTAGAATTAATTTATCAATTAATTCACCCGATAAATCACTCATGAATTAACTTTGAACCTCTTTTACGGAAATAACACAAGTTACCAATATGTAGGAAATACACCGTATCGTTATAGGAAATTAAGTGAGCTAGCAAAGGGACCCGATGGACATATATAAATCAAGCTCCTATAATCCTGGCGCTACTTGTAAACCAACAAGTCCGTCTCATGATTATAAAACTCTAGCGCTATTCCACTAAAAGCCTAGAGTTGCACTCTCGATTCATATAAGCGTATTTACAAAGCTCTAATTAGCTCTAGTCCATGACTCAATATATTAGTATATCATCCCCATAGGATATCCATAATCGACTTGAGGTCAAGTTCATTTTACCTTCGATTACATTTATCTTATGTTCCATTATCAAACCATTGGAAAAATACTATTCATACTATTACAAGCGGTAAACCATTAGATAACACAGAGTAGTCTAATAGCCGGCGCTCGTATTTTCCAATCCGCGATAATGCATAAGAGGATATCATTGACTCTTTATAGGAGCTATGGATTCCACTATCTATGAATAACGAATCTCGCATACACGAGTCATACCCCCAATGTACCGGCAAGCGTACCTTTACATAATGTCGGGATGTCTCCCTTTAGTACATCAAAGGATACAAGTCAAGTATACGGGTTCATCATCCATCTCGGGATTAAGATGACAACATATAATTCGTCAAAAGTGAATTGTTTTATTCAAACAGAATTATTAATTAAAACAATTCATCTTTGGTCCGATCAATATAGATTTCACCATTAGAAACTATATCAATGTCTCTACCCATGGAGTCCCACCTCCGACGACCAAGACAAGCCGTCTCCGTTAGGAAGTAGACAACATAACAATCTTAACATGAATAAAAGCGCCCAACTTTATTCCCTCGATTGTGGATCATAAGATTTAGACTATCATCTTTAGATTCTTGTCTTCCGCATGTTCTTCACATTACATGCATGATCTAAAGATTTAGAATGACGATCTCGGACTTTTTGTTTGCTTATCATACATTCAACTATTATGAACATAAAGAGGACAATACATAGATATATGAAATAAACAAATCTTTATTAATAGTCAAAATGTCTCGAAGAAAATTGTTACATTTATTCCTAAGGGCATAAACGCTAACAATCTCCCACTTGCACTTAAGTGAGTAAATGTGACATGCTCGCATCCCCATAGCCTCGACATGCTTCTCGAAGACCTTAGCCGGCGGGGCCTTCGTGAGCGGGTCAACCATATTGTCCTCGCGAGCGATTTTGCATATTTCCACATGCCCTTCTTCAATAAAGCTTCTTATCACATGATACTTCTGTCTATGTGCTTACTCATTTTCGATATTTTGGTTCTTTGGTGTTAGCTATTGCGCCTTGTTATCACAATATAGTCTCAATGGCTTATCCACACAGGAACAACTTCAAGATCCATCAAAAATTTATGAGCCCTGCTGCTTCTTTTCGAAGCATCACTAGCTGCCACATACTCGGCTTCCATCGTTGAGTCGGAAGTGCAAGTTTGCTTGACACTCCTCCAAAACCAGTAACCGCCTCCCGGAGTAAAGGCAGAACCCGAAGTCGATTTCCTAGAATCCAAACAAGATTGAAAATCTGAATCACATATATCCTAGAGGTGTTAAATCCTCCCGGAATATACCAAAGCATATAATTTCTAGTTCTCGAAGATACTTGAATATATGCTTGACCGCAACCGATGGTTAGGTCCTGGATTCGATTGAAATCGACTTACAATCAACCGCATGGCAAATGTCGGTCAGTACAAAGCATTGCATACATGAGGCTCCATTGCTGCCGAAGCATAAGGCACTTTCGCCATGTATTCTCTTTCTTGAGATGTCTTGGGACAATCACATTCGAAAAAGTAATTCCAGACCTAGATGGTTGCCCACCTTTCTTGGAATTCTGCATTGCATACTTCTCGAAATTTTATCTATGTATGAAGCACGAGAGAGAGCTATCATTTTGTTCTTTCGATCTCTTAAGATTGAATGCCTAGAACATAATTAGCTTCTCCTAAGTCCTTCATGTCAAAGCATTTAGTAAGCCAAACTTTGGTGATGATAAAACCCCTACATCATTGCCAATAAGTAGAATATCATCAACATATAACGATGAAAAACCACTTTCCCATCTTGAATATGTTTATAAACACAAGGTTCATCCATATTACATTTGAAATCCAAAAGTCTTGACCACTTGGTCAAATCTTTTGTTCAAACAGGAAGCTTGTTTTAATCCATAAATGGATTTCAACAACTTGCAAACTTTTCCCTCTTGACCCTTAGCCCCAAAAAGCCTTACGGTTGTACCATGTAGATACTCTCCTCAAGATGGCGTTCAAGAGCGCCGTCTTGACATCCATTACCGGATCTCGTAGTCGAAGCGGCCGCAATGGATAAGAGAATGCGGATGGACTTAAGCATGGCTACAGCGAAAAAGGTTTCCTCGTAGTCGATTCCTTCCTTTTGCGTGTATCCCTTAGCTACCGGTCTAGCCTTATAGGTTTCGACCTTTTCATACGCATTTCTCTTTCTCTTGTAGACCCATTTACACCCAATGGGCTTAATCCCATCGGGAAGATCTACAAGTTCCCGGACTAGATTAAAATCCATAGATTTCATCTAGAAACTTTCATGGCTTCTGTCGGAGATTTGCATCAACATCCTCCATAGCTTCTTTGTAAGTATAAGGATCTGTCATGTTCGGAGATTACGCCAAAAGGTTTCCCCATTAGCCATGAATCTCTCGGGTTCATATGCGATCCTCCCCTACGCTTGAAGCCCCTTAGTTTGTTGTTGGGTTTCCTCTTCTACTACGATTGGATCGGTTTCCAAAGGCAGTTGGTATGACTAAGTCACCCGACATTTCCTCAAGCACTATTTTGCTACGAGGCTTAAAGTCGTTCATGTAACTTTCCTCAAGGAATGTTGCATTCGTTGAAACCACGACTTTATTTTCCTTGGGATTATAGAAATAACCCCTTTCGTCCCTCTTGGATAACCTACAAAAATGCATACTTACGAGCGTGCTTCCAACTTGTTCGCTTCCTTGTCCGGGACATGTGCGAGGACACCCCATATGCGAATATGGTTCAAGGATGTCTTCTGCCCGTCCACAACTCGTGAGGAGTTTTAGGAACCGACTTTGTTGACACGTTGTTGAGAGAAGATAACATGCGATTTGTAAAGCATATCCCGAAAGATATAGGCAATGTCGAATAACTCATCATGGACCGTACCATGTCCAACAAGGTTCTATTTCTTCTCTCGGCTACACCATTCTCTTTGTGGAGTGCCAGGTGCGATTAAATGGGATAGAATCCCATTCTCTAATAAGTATCCGGTGAACTCATCGGAGAGGTATTCTCCACCTCGATCGGATCGAAGTGCCTTTATGGGTTTACCTAGTTGCTTTTCCACTTGACCCGAAACTCCTGAATTTATCAAAAGTTTTCGCTTTTGTGATGCAATAGGTACACATAACCATATCTTGAGTAATCGTCAATAAAAGTGACGTAATACTCATACCCTCCTCTTGCCTTGATGTTCATGGGACCACAAACATCACTATGCACAAGTTCAAGAACACCCTCGCCCTATTGCCTTTAGACCCAAATGGTCTTTTGGTCATTTTCCCTCAAACAAGATTCACATTGGGGTAAGGACTCAACCTTTAAAGAACTTAAAGGTCCATCTTTTACCAACCTCTGTATCTGTTAAGGCTAATGTGACCAAGTCGCAAATGCCAAAGATATGTCTCATTAGAGTGAGAAGTTTTAAGCCTTTTAGAGTTATTAACAACCCGGTGTTTAGCGATGAGTCCATCTTTGGTTTGATAAAATATAGATTATTTTGCATCCATCCATCACGGATAAAAGACTTGTTTTTTCTGAATCACAACTTTATTATTAAAAGAAACTGAATAAGAATCTTTAAATAAACAAACAACGAAATAAGATTCCTCTTAAAGCGAGGAACATAAAAAGCAGTCTATAAAAAATAAACTCCTATAACTATCAAAATAAAGATGGGCGTCTCCCCTTTGCTTCACCAACACTAGTGTTCCATCGCCCATCCTCAACGTGAAGCTTTCATTTAGAAGACTTCTCGTTTGCTTGAACCCTAGAGAAACACATACATGATTAGTTGCTCAGAATCTATGACCCAGTTGTCCTTTGGATTCCTCAACTAGACATGCTTCCACAATCAAAGATCACACTCACCTCCTTTGCCTTTAACGGCTAGGTAGTCTTTGCAATTCTTCTTCATGTGCCCCACCTTCCATAATGAAAGCATTTAAGCTTGTTGGGTTCCTCTTCTTCTTGTTCTTGCCCTTGTTTGGCGGGCCGAAGAACTCTCCTTCTTAGCTACTTGCTTCTTCTTTCCATTCCCTGAAGGGGGTTTGGAAGAAGATGCCTCAACAAAGTTGGCTTCCACAATAGTTGACCCCTTGATCATCCGCTCGAACTTTTGGAGTTCTTGCATCAACTCTGTCGGGGTTATATTACATCTAGCGCTCAAATTGAGCGTTGCCCTAAGCGGAATATATTCCTTCGACAAAGTCTCAAAGATCATGGTCGATTGAGACTCGGCATCGATGTCGGCCCCATTGGTGCGAACTTGACCAAATAGCCCATCACCTTGACATATGTTTCTTTATGGAAGACCCGGCCTTACATGCTGCGGTTAATGAGGTTGCTAAGGGCTTCCGGCGTTTTTCGATGGCTTGGCCACGAACATGTCCTCAAGATTATCCATAATCGACGGCGATTATGTAATCTTCATGTTGTGCTTGTAGTACAGTGGACATGCTCGCCATCATATAACAATGAGCCATATCGTCGAGAGTCCTTCCGGCGTTGATCGCTAAGAAAACCTCATTAGGAGCATCAACGGTGGCTCGGAGGACAAGGTGTGTTCGGGACGAAATTTAGTTTCTCAAAAGTTAGGGACGATCTTTAGGTTCCTTTTCCAATCGGTAAAATTCTACTTGATTAAGTTGTGTTTATTAAGTATCGATGATAATGCGCTAGAAGACATTTTGATCTACAATAAACATTCATATATCTAGTATAAGCAAACTTGCATAAACATTTAGTAATCAAACATATATACATGTTATAATGCAACAAATATGTTTGTGTGTCAAAACCTTGAAAAAATCACAACCTTACAACGATAATTCCCAACTCAAAATTTTGTAAGTCTCCTAGGGAGATCATGTAAAATTTAATTGGGAACACGGATCCCCTCCGATCAATATATACCATCGGATCAATCTCATCCGGCATATATTGATAATCGTTTTCTTTGGCCATTAATTTAATTATCGAGCTCTTAGGGAGATTAATAATTAAATTAATCTTGAGTGTATATAACCATCGTTTCAACTATTTGATCCATATATTACAATTGTCACCTAGGGGTGTACAACCATAAAATATGCTCAAATAAATTATCCTCTCGGAGATCCACACACGGTACATAATGAATCCCTTCCTAGGGGTCGGTATCACCATGTGTTACTGCGGACCAACGATGGAGGCCATGGGTCTTTTCTTCAAAAACCCTCACCCACTCAATATTTTGGAGAACAAGGTTTTATGTTAAGAAATATGCATGAACAATTTTAATGAGCGGCACTCCTATTCTATATGACATGTTATCACATATATAGCAAATCATATTATATGCAATCATACAAAGCAATTAAGCTAGGCAACAAGCATAATAATAATAATAACCGTAACATTATGGTTCCATCCTAGAGAAAAGAAAGAAATTAAAGATTACAAAGAATAATCGAAACATATATCGATTCTTCATCTTGAATCTTCGGTTGTCCTTGAATTCTTTATCACAATCTAATTCCGGTTATCATAAAATTATTTTTCATGTTTTCTTGAAAAAATCTCAAAAAGCGCAAAAAATCGTATCTTTGTCCCGTTAGGTCGGTCGACCGGAGACAGAGTAGTTATACTCTACCGGTCGACCGCCTTACACTAACCGGTCGGCCCGGTGAGGTCGGCCGGTGCCCATCTTGACGATAACCCAGATTTTTTCAGAAATAAAGCGATTTTTTCAATCTATTCAAAAAAACACAAAACAATTTTATAAACCAAGGAAAAATTAGATACCTTCATCTCCTTCATCTTGAAAATCCATCTTCAATCTCCTCCAAGAATTTTACATAAAAATTCCTATACCGTTTTCGGTTTACAAAATTTCTACTAGAAAATAAAATAAACCCTAACGGCGATGATAGGCGCATATCTAATTACATTGCAAAGAACAAATTCCTATACAACCATTCTAAACTCTAAGGAACCATAACCGGTAAAAATTAAATAATAAATAATCATTGACAATTCATAAATGAAAACCAATAATAATTATTTAATCATTCATTCACCATATATTCATGACAACAACATAATATAGAAACCCTAGAGTGTCATCTCTCTAAAATATCAATTCAAGCATAAAAGAGATATTTTTAGATCACAAATCTATGTACATAGCATAATCATGAACAAATAACCATGGCTCTGATACCAATTGATGGAAAAATAATGGCATCGAGTGCGCAGCGGAATTTAAAAATTTTAATCAAAGTCAAAGCCAAACAAGAACATGTTCATGATGCTATATAACATAAATACTAAAGATCTAAATCATACCTTTTGAGATTTCAGGAAACTGCACGTCTGACAGATCAAAGCGTTCCAAACAGCAACCGGAAGAGCCTCAACCAACTGGTCTTCTTTGCTATTCTCGTTTCCACGATCGGTGTGCGGGTGGGCACACGCCGTTTAATCTCCTCTTTGGTATTCTTAATCTCCTTCCAATCACAAAAGAGCCAAAGAAAAATTGTTCTTGATAATTAAACAATTTTTCCTCTTGGAATCTCTTATCAATAGCCTCAAAAAATCTCTCAAGTGATCTAATGAGTAATGAGACTTAATAGGCTATTTATACTATTTAGGAAGTCATACTTCCGTAACAATTAGGTTTCCCAAAGATTTAATCGCTTTTCAGTCGATTTTGCCACATCGGCCGCAGCGTTACGGCGTTACAACCGATCGACCGGAGACAGAGGCGTTATAACTCACCGGTCGACCCGGTCCTTCACAAACCGGTCTACCCACCGGTCGACCGACCGGTCGGCCGGACGGTCGACCTGTGACCGGTCTACCCACCGGTCAACTTTATGCGCAAGATCGCGAAAGTTTGTTTTCTAGTTTTTCAACATGGGAAACTTGCATAGAGCCTCGGTTTTGATTCAAGCAACCCAATAGAGAAATTGCACGATCAAAACAATCATATAATAGTCTTCCCATATTAAACAACTCTTAAAACAATAATTCAACCAATTTATCTAGAATTAATTTATCAATTAATTCACCCGATAAATCACTCATGAATTAACTTTGAACCTCTTTTACGGAAATAACACAAGTTACCAATATGTAGGAAATACACCGTATCGTTATAGGAAATTAAGTGAGCTAGCAAAGGGACCCGATGGACATATATAAATCAAGCTCCTATAATCCAACGCTACTTGTAAACCAACAAGTCCGTCTCATGATTATAAAACTCTAGCGCTATTCCACTAAAAGCCTAGAGCTGCACTCTCGATTCATATAAGCGTATTTACAAAGCTCTAATTAGCTCTAGTCCATGACTCAATATATTAGTATATCATCCCCATAGGATATCCATAATCGACTTGAGGTCAAGTTACATTTTTACCTTCCGATTACATTTATCTTATGTTCCATTATCAAACCATTGGAAAAATACTATTCATACTATTACAAACGAAGTAAACCATTAGATAACACAGAGTAGTCTAATAGCCGAGCGCTCGTATTTTCCAATCCGCGATAATGCATAAGAGGATATCATTGACTCTTTATAGGAGCTATGGATTCCACTATCTATGAATAACGAATCTCGCATACACGAGTCATACCCCCAATGTACCGGCAAGCGTACCTTTACATAATGTCGGGATGTCTCCCTTTAGTACATCAAAGGATACAAGTCAAGTATCACGGGTTCATCATCCATCTCGGGATTAAGATGACAACATATAATTCGTCAAAAGTGAATTGTTTTATTCAAGGAGAATTATTAATTAAAACAATTCATCTTTGGTCCGATCCAATATAGATTTCACCATTAGAAACTATATCAATGTCTCTACCCATGGAGTCCCACCTCTGACGACCAAGACAAGCCGTCTCCGTTAGGAAGTAGAGAACATAACAATCTTAACATGAATAAAGCGCCCAACTTTATTCCCTCGATTGTGGATCATAAGATTTAGACTATCATCTTTAGATTCTTGTCTTCCGCATGTTCTTCACATTACATGCATGATCTAATGATTTAGAATGACAGTCTCAGACTTTTTGTTTGCTTATCATACATTCAACTATTATGAACATAAAGAGGACAATACATAGATATATGAAATAAACAAATCTTTATTAATAGTCAAAATGTCTCGAAGAAAATTGTTACATTTATTCCTAAGGGCATAAACGCTAACAATCATGTGCCTAGCCTTTCGGAACCATTTGACAGACTCTACCCGAAGATGGTTCCGGACGCTGAGGCCAAACTCTATCTCAAGCTGGGATGAGTTAAAGGAAGCATTTTCCCTCCAGTTCATAGGGGTTAAAAAATACGTCTCCCCGAAGCAGAATCTGATGGCGATATATCAGAAGCCGAGCGAGTCATTGAGGGAGTGGCTCGCAAGATACGGTGAAGCTATTGCCGCCACGATGGACATAACGGACAGGGAGGGATTGATTTGGGCTTTGTCTAGCATGAAGAAAATAACCCCCTTCAAAAGGGAGCTGAACCGAAAACCCCCATCCAGCTACAAGGAATTTCTTGTACGAGCGCAAGGGTACATCAATGCCGAGGAGGCAGACGCCAACGACCCCGAACATAGGTCCAACAAGGGTAAAGGGGCCGACCAGGGATCAGCACCGGTAAAACAAGATGGGAAAAAGCGTCGAGGTGGAGGAAGCGGAGACAAGCAACCGACCACGACATTAGGCGCACCAGAGGCCAAGAAGCCAAGGTAGGAGGATGCCCGCAAACCTTGGCTATTCCAGAAGTACGACTCCTACCATGAGTTGATGGTAGGCGTCGACGAGGTCTTCAATCAGGTTGGCCGCAGAAACTTGCTGCGCCGACTGAAACCCATGAAGTTGGATCCAAGCCGAAGGAACCCAAAGAAATTCTGTAGGTTCCATGGCGATGTCGGCCACCACACCAACGATTGTGCCTACCTCAAGGATGAAATTGAAAGAGTAATCCTGTAATGACGGGGAAAATATTAAGTCAAAATCGGACAGTCCGGTATTTGACCGTAATTATTTCCCGAAACAGAAAGTAGTAGAAATATTGATGTAATCAGGAAAGTGTTATGTAGAAACTTTATATACGGGGTAAAATCACCCGAAAAGTGTAAAGTTATAATGCGAATATTTTTACAGAGAAAATTCGTAAATATCAATTGTGAATAGTGAAATATCGGTTAAAAGTTAGAAATTTCAACGGTATATTTTAGTTATGAAAAATGAAATATTTGGTAAAAGACCAAATGACCAGTTAGAAAAAGAGTAGAAATATTAGAAGTAAGGAAAATGACAAAAGTTCTGAAATGAATTTTCCCGAGTCGGTTAAAGCGGAATCTGCGAAAAACGAAAGTACCGCGAGGGTAATGCAGCGTTTTGGGCAGTCTGGATTGTTTAAATGAAAATTTCAGAAAAAGAAATTGACTATTGAGATACCCAAGAGAAGTGGGTTGAATATGAAAAATTTGACCCAGGGTGCTCGGCAGTCCAGAAAAGCAAGATAGAACTTTGCACGGGTGTGAAATTATCGGTGCGGAAAGAGACTCGTTTTGAAAACGGAAAGTTTGGTCTCGACAAGAAAAATGTGGGGAACATGGAACCACTTAAATTAAGTGTTAAACTTAATTAGAATTAGTAGAATTAAATTATGGGAATTAAAGTTATTTCTCTAATTTAATTTTAGGAAGTAATGTGAGATATTTTTAGAAATATTAATATAATATTCATTAATACACTTAAAGAGGCCTACGGAAGGAAATTAGAACATTATGTTCTATTTTCCTAAGGGTGGCCGAGAGACTAGAGAAAAGAGAGAGAAAAGAGAGAAAATCAAGGGAAAATCAAGGAATCATCCGTTTTTGCCGAAATTTCTTCCGTTCAGTCCGGTAGAAACATAACCCGAGGCATTCTAGCGGAGAATCTCAACTTTTTAAGGTAAGATTTTGGATTTTTCATGAGAAACTGCATGCTTTTTCGTGTGGATGAATAGTAACTCATCTTGGGAAAAATCCGTAAAACTGAAAAACGAAACCGAGGTTTTGTCGGGGACTACGATAGGAGTTTAATGTGCAAGTATTGAAAGGATTGAACAAATTTTTTTGGATTAACACTAAAAAATCCGGAATACCCTAGAAATGGAGAAAATGTGTTGTTGTTCAATTTATGTAGCAATTTGTGTTCAGGAATGTGAATCTGGACTACAGGTACCGAAATTAGAAGTAAAACGAGTTATTGAAAACTCGGGAAACGAGGAAAATTAAGGCGAAACTCTGCCGAAATTTCCTAAAATCTACTTAGCAAGCAATGAGTTAGGAATCTGATTATAGAGAATGGATACGTTTTAAACCTCGGAAACGAATAGATTAAGATTCAGAAACCGAGATATACGAATATGTGTAAATTGCCTCTTGAGCTAGAACTCTGCCTTAAGGGGAAAAAGTCCAAAAATGAGTTTGAAATTAGAATTAAGAATCTAAGTATGAGGAATTGTGATTGGAATAGGGAATTGATACCTATTTCCATGAAACAGGTTTTGGCCCGAGAGCCGAAGCAACGAGAAAGAACTTCCAACAAGCGGGAATCCTAGCGGATTAACGGTAAGTATAGACATATATGTTTGTCTGGACTCGAGTAAGCTGTAGTTAGACTTAGAACTATTAATTTATTTATGTTCCTAAGTCTATATGATTACATGTGATTATACATGTTTGGAGGGCTTAATGCTCTAGATTTGGAAGGGCGACATATGGTTACCCTTATGCATAGTTACAAGATCGACGGGTCGTCGACCTCCAAGGGAGGAAAATCTCAAAGAGTAGAGATTCCGACTTGACCAGACGATAAGTAATGAGCCAAGTAAAGTAAAAAGACCGACGGGTCGTCGGCCTCCATAAAGGGAGGAAATCTCACAGAGTAGAGATTTCGACTAGACCAACCAATAAAGTAAGAACAGAAAGATAGAAAGTAGTTTAAAGCATGTTTCACACGAGCATATTTGCATCATAACTCTTAATGTAATTTCTATTAGTTTATGATGTATGCATGTTTATACTTAACGAGCGTTAGCTCATCAGTTTACTTGTGTGCAGGTAACAAAGGTAAGCAGCCAGTCATATAGTGGTTTGCTTGATGGACATGGAGGCAAGGGTGGCGGAAATGTCATGGGTGCACGGGAGTGGTCTTTACTACGCTCGCTTAGAAATTAAATTCCGCTGCAAATAAATGTAATATAGAATGATAGTATGTATGTTTAGTTCTAAGAAGAAGATATTACAACCATTGTCTTAGTAAAGAACAACGGATTGTAATAAGTTAAGACAAGTTTCGGGAACTAGTATGATACCGAATCTTTAAAGTAATGGCAAGATGTGCTATTAGGGTATCAACATCACATGTTAAGAACCCGATGGCCAAAGTAAAGAAAAAAAAAATTTACTCGCACATGAACGTAAATTAAAGAGACAATAGTCTAACAATGAATAATGGATTAGACTATAGCTTAGCCCATTAGTAGAGTAGTATAAGGAACGGCGACCGCGCCGCGAGGGCGCGGGACGCCACAAATCCGTGAGGGAAGGTTGCAGGAGTTCAGGGCCAAGTGGAGACCTCGTAACGACGGCCATGGTGGACAAAATGACGGCCAGTGCCGAGAGGAGAACCAACGCCCAAAAGACCGAGAACCCATCGGCGTCATACGGACTGTCCTCGGCGGCCCCTACATAGGAGGAGACACAAGGAGGTCACAGAAGGACTACGCCAATGAGGCCAAGGGGGTTTACCAGGAACGATTCTGGAGCGTCTCCGCTGCACAAACTCAAAGGTACAGCCACACTGACGTGGCCTTTAACGAGGATGACGCCAGCATAGTTCACTTCCCCCACAACGACGCGCTAGTGGTGGAAGCCATGATTGGAAACCACACTGTCTGCCGAATCCTGGTGGACAATGAGAGTTCGGTGGTCCTCCTATATTCTGATTGCTTGGAGAAGATGGGGATCCAAAAGGAGCAGTTGGAAAGGACTTCCAGGCCACTATACGGTTTCACTGGAGACTTCTTCATCCCTCAAGGGACTATCCGACTACCCATAATCGCCGGAGAGAAACCCCGACAGGAAACCACAATGGCCAATTTTGTGGTCATAAAAGGAGACTCCCAGTACAACGTTGTAATCAGAAGACCAACCCTCCAGGCATTGAGGGCAATAACCTCCGTCTACCACCAAAAGGTCAAGTTCCCCACCCCAAGTGGTGTAGGGGAAATGAAGAGCAACTAGTATGAAGCTAGGATTGCATATTCTGACGCTCTACGCAGATACGACCAGCCAGGAAGACATGAGGCAAGGATGGTTAACCAGAGCCTCATTGAGGACATAGACCCTAGGATCCAAGAGGAAGTCACATGGTCTCAACCCATCAAGCAGTTGGTGGAAGTCCAAATTGATGAAGATGAGTCCACCAAAGTGCTAAGAATGGGTTCGGGCTTAGCCCCATCACTCAAGATTGAGATCGAAAACTTCCTCAAGGAGAACTTACATGGAAGGGATCAATGCCGAGGTAATATGTCATTCCCTAAATGTCAACCCCTCATATCCACCAAAGCGCCAGAAACGTCGACCAATGAACACTGAAAGGTACGAAGCGCTGAAAGAAGAGGTCGACAAACTGATCAACAATGGGTTCATCAGGGAGGCCCATTACCCACGTTTGGTATCAAACCTCATTCTAGTGATCAAGCCCAATGGGAACTGGAGGACATGCGTCGACTTCAGTGATCTCAACAAAGCATGCCCAAAGGATGGCTTTCCACTCCCTCGAATAGACCAAATGGTCAACGCACGGCGGGACATGAGATGCTGAGCCTCATGGACGCCTACTCAGGATATAACTAGATCCCCATGCATCCAGCCGATGAGGACGCCTACTCGGGATGTTGCAAATGTGTCCATAAAGTGGGATGTAATTTGTTATTTATGAAATGAAAAATGTCAGACATTATTGTTTTTTGTTGATTTTATAAAATGAAATAAAGTTATGTTTTGACACATACTCAAGAGTGTTAGTGATATTGCTTAGTCCATAAACTGTTACCAATGAAAGAAGAGTCAGGGGAACCCTGCCAGACAAACTCTTCTAATACAATTTAAAATAGATATTCGCAGTCTTAGAATTGATTGGGCAATCGAATCCGATTATGACTGTTAGATCGAACCATGTGATGCTGGTCTCGGGGCATGGGAGTTGGACTCTGTGGTTGATCTAGACATGCTCGTAACATGTTGAGTAGACCATGTGACTGATTAGGTTAGAGTAAAAACCGTTTACACAACTCTAAACCTAATCATCACAACTTAAGTATATTTGTATAATTATCTTAATCCTGAAGTGGATGCATAGCTCAACTTAGTATCTCATGATCTTTGATTCACCAATGAGATTTGTTCACAGTTATTGAACGACATCTCGGTCATTGGGATCATGACATTATTGAGTTGGAGTTATGTGATTCACAGATATGGAATTCGTAAGAAATAATATCACCTCATGCTTTATTGACGGGTGTGTGAATAAATAAATCAGGCCTGGTATTCAATGATGATATTCATTGATTAAGACATCGTGACATGTGCGAGACATCTTACGAACATGTGTCTTTCTTATTCACAGTCATATAAAGGAGTTGAGGAAATAATGATTGGAATGGTAAAACGGTAATATTTTATACCATTCTGATCACTGATATTTACGAAGGATAATAATGCATTTACACTGTGGACCGTGTGATAAATTGTATCAACACCATTAGAAAATATAGCGCGTATGAATCAAGAGATTATTCAGCATCAAACTTTTAGTGCAGTTGTGCGATGTCGGAATTAAATATGTCGATAACTTATTGGGATAAGTTAGTCGAATATTGTAATTCCATAGCTTTGTTCATGTGGGTCCATTCGGTCTCAAGGCTAGCTCTGATAAATGGGAAAACATAAACTGATGTTTCGTTATATAATTATGTTTAAATTCATTATGTTATTTTTCATTTATTTGATAATTGAAAAATAAAAGGAATGAGTTTTGAATTTCAAAATTAATAGAGATTAATTTAAAATTCAAAATAAAAATTAAACATGATTTTATTTGGCAACTAAAGGAGAGAGAAAGTTGATATATTATTTTGGGAAAATTCAGAAATCCAAAATGGGAAGGAAAATTCGGAAATCCCTAGCCATGTAGGGATTTTCGGATTTTAATCCAAGGGTTAAGGGGAAATTCGAAAATCCCATCTCGGGTTTGAGTTTTTGAATTTCCTCCTATATAAGGATATTTTATTGAAAACCCTAGAGAGACTTCTAGAGAAGAAAAATATATCACACACTTTTCTCCTAGGGTGGCCGGATTTTAGAGACATAATAGAAGGAAAATTGTTTCCTTAGGTTTTTAGAAAAAGAGCCCACTCTCTCATCCCAAATACCATAGAGTCATAGCCTTGAATCAACGAGTGGTTTTTGGTGTGATCGTGTAAATCAACAATCTTGTTTCACGGCAATTCTCCATCTCGGAACGTGAGATAGTGAGGCAAGATCCTTGCGGTCATTTATTTCAATCGTCACAAAGGTATGTGTATTATTCTAATCCTTTGTCTATAAACATATATCATGCATGCATCTCTCGTTGTGGTTTACGTTTAATTTAGAATTAAATGGATATGATAAAATTTTTAAAATTCCGCCTATAATATTGTTGTTGTTCAAATGATTTTTCATCTATAAATCACAACAAGATCCTACAATTGGTGTCAGAGCCTAGGGCTTATGATCATGCATGATTTATGTTTATGCGATTGAATGTATGATATGTGTTGATATTGGCATCTTGCATGAATATATGATGAATTCAAAATTGTTTTGATTATATATGTGATTGGATCCCGATCGATTGGCTCTAGGTTTTTTATTACACCAAGTTAGTGGTTTATGTTTTTCTCTAGAAAATAATGTAAGCCATTAAAGGGCATAGGAAATTTTGTAATTCAAAACTCCCGGATAATTTTTTTTGTGTGCCGCCGCCGCCGCCACCGCCGTCGCCGTCAAGACAAGACTGAGTCCCGACCTTAGCCGCCACAAGCCCAGCCGCGGACCCTTCCCCAGGTTTTTGGGCAAAGACACTAGGGTTTGAAACCCTAGTGTGCGCTAGGGTTTTGAAACCCTAGCGGGCCTGTGAGCCCTGCCAGGGCGGGGGTCCGGTCTGCCTTGCCTTGCCCCGGGCAAGGGCATGGCTCCCCTAACGGGCCTGCAAGGCCTTGCCCAGGCAAGGGCCGCGGCCCCATAGCGGGCCTGCAGGGCCTGCCCTGGCAGGGGCCGCAGGCCCTAGCGCTGGCGCTGCCCAGGCAAGGGTCGCGGCCTATGCTGAGCGCGCAAGGGCTGCCTGGCTTGGCAGCCCATGCTACGCCAGGAAGGGCCTGGCCCAGTCGAGGAAAAGGTGGGCCCGGGATTGTCCCGGGCCCAGCCCAAATTAAAAAAAAAATTTGGTTTTTCAAAATTTAAATTTTTCCACAAAATCATTTTCATTTTTCAGGAATTGTGAGAAGAGAAAATTGAGAAGATGCCAAGAAGACAAGATTAAGAAAATTATTGTAATTATTTTCATTTGTTTTTATGGGTTGTAATTAGAAATGAGCCATAGAGAGGTTAATTGTAAATGTATGATTTATTGTTTAATCTCGCATCATTATAACATGCCAATATCAAATTGCCATGCAAGCATGTTCATGCATCATTGTAGTTTAATATTATAAATTGTTATAATAATAAGTGCAATGGGTAAATTTTATAAAGAGTTATAAAATGCAACAAATTTATAAGGGTTATAATTTTGTTGAATTATTAATTGGACTTAACTTTTAAAACAAAATCCATTTTTCAAAAAGCTAAGTGGGAGGGTCATTTGCGTTGAAACGTTCCCAAGGTCTCCGACTTTAGCCTGATCGTGACATGTGGATAGGTTAAGAACCACCTTAGTGGTCCTCACTTCAATGGGAGAAACTCATGAAACATGTCGCTAAGGAGTCATCAGGTTGCTTAAAGAAGATAAGACTCGAAAAGGAAGTAGTGAGGCGAGACCATCCCTAGATGGATCGTTAGTTCATAACAACCTCTAGAGTCGATTAGTCGGTTAAACACTTAGACTGAAGATCATTGTAACCTCCCATAGGAGCTAGGCAATGGATCTGAGGTGACCAAAAGAGATGGTGATTGGTTGCACTAGATGTGGAGACATCTTGTGAAGTGGACCAAACGAGAGGAGTCTCGATGCGATAGGAGGCTTCACGGACGCCACCCCTAGGTGGGACGTGTTGCCGTTTATGATCGTAACACCATAGATGAAACATTTTTTAGGATTTTATTTATGTTTAAGTACTTGCATTCATGCATCATACTTTTCTTAAATATAAGCAAATTGCCAATGCCGCTTTATTTTATTTTTTCAGCAATTATGTCTTTATCCCCGATCGCACAAATTCTTAGTACAAACAAATTAGTGGGTGAAAATTACGTTGACTAGAAACGTAACCTCGATATCGTGTTGACGGTAGACAAGCACAAGCATGTGCTCACCACCCCCTGTCCTCTTGAGCCGAATGATGATTCGACTCAAGAGGAGCGAGATGCATACACTGCTTGGATGCGTTCCAATGAGATTGCTAGGTGCTATATCTTAGCATTAATTAGCAATGTGTTGCAACAGCAACATCAAAACATCTTGCATTTGCAGATATGATCTATAGCATCTACGAAATGTTTGGAAGCCAGGGCCGTCAAGCCAAGCAAGTTGCGGTGCGTAACTTCATGAACCGCGGATGAAATCCGGCACTCTGTTCGAGGACCATATGCTACTGATCATAAGTCACCTGAATGAGATGGAGCTCATGGGACCTGAAATAGATGGAGAAACTCAGGTGGATATGATCCTCGAGACTCTCCCGGATATGTTTGACAACTTCAAACTCAACTACTCGATGAATAAGTTGAGTTATTCACTCCCAGAACTCATGAAGGATATTCAAACTGCGGAAACTCTACTGCTTAAAGGCAAAAAGAGGAACGGAGAGACAAACCTTGCTGAAGCGAAGCCTTCCACCTCTCGCGCCAAGAAACAGAAGAAAGCCCGCAGCAACAAGGAGAAGCCGGCTGCAAAAGGCAAGAAGACTGCAAAGGTGGACAAGAGTAATGACAAATGTCACCATTGCGGAGTAGGTGGCCACTGGAAACGCAACTGTCCTACATACCTCAAGGAGGTTAAAGCTAAAGGTACATTACTTGTTACCGAAGCCTGTTTTGTGGCTGACTCTACTTTTTCTTGGATTGTAGACTCTGGAGCCACTAATCATGTTTGTTGTTCTCTGCAGGGGTTCAGGGAAAACAAAAGGCTTAGCAAGGACGATTTCAACTTCCGCTGGGGGAATGGAGCATCGATGTCAAGAACATCTCATTGGAAGTATTAAATTAGTTTTTGAGAACAGTTTTGTTGTTTTGAACAATGTTTATTATGTCCCGGTTTTTGGGAAAAACCTTATTTCTGTGGCTTGTTTGATTGAGCAAGGATATTCTTTGGATTTTAATAATGATGTTATTCAAATTCTTAAGAATGGCTTCATGATTACTTCTACAGTCATGATAAACAATCTGTTCTACATCAAACCAATTACTCCAACGATTTATGATACTGAATTGAATGCTGATTCGATAAGAGAGAGTAAGAGATTGAGGTTAGACCCAATTGATCAAACCTATAAATGGCATCTATGTCTTGGACATATTAGCCTTGACAGGATTAAAAGGTTGGTAAGAGACGGTCCCTTACAAACCTTAAGTGTAGGCTCACTACTTACATGTGAATCCTGCATAGAAGGAAAAATGACCAAGAGACCCTTTTCAGCAAAGGGTAATAGAGCTGATGAATGCCTAGAACTCGTACATAGTGATGTATGTGGGCCATTCAATATCCAAGAAAGAGGAGGATATGAATATTTCATAACCTTCACTGATGACTATTCTTGTTTTGGTCATATTTATCTAATGCGTCAAAAGTCTGAAACCTTTGAAAAGTTCAAAGAGTTCAAGGCCTTGGTTGAAAAGCAATTAGATAAACAGATCAAAAAACACTACGATCCGATCGTGGTGGTGAATACTTGTCGGGAGAGTTCGAAGACTTTCTTAAGGAAGAAGGCATATTTTCTCAACTGACCGCGCGGGTACTCCTCAGCAGAATGGCGTGTCAGAAAGAAGGAATCGAACTCTGTTAGACATGGTTAGATCAATGATGAGTTACTCATCTCTTCCAGATTCCTTTTGGGGATATGCTTTGGAAACAGCAGCATACATTCTGAACCAAGTTCCATCTAAAGCAGTACTTGGAACTCCATATGAAAGATGGAGTGGCAAGAAGTCATCTCTTGGCCACACCAGAATATGGGGTTGTCCGGCACATGTGCTTAGAAAGAAGACTGGTAAGCTGACCAGTCGTTCAGAATTATGCCTGTTTGTAGGATATCCTAAAGGAACAAATGGCTACATCTTCTATAGTCCTACTGATCAGAAAACATTCGTCAGCACGAATGCTCATTTTCTGGAAGAGGACTTTATAAAGAATATGAAGCCTAGAAGCAGGCTTGTACTTGAGGAATTGACTGGTGAAAATGTTCAGGCAACATGTCCGCGGTCTATTCCTGAACCGACAACAGATGAACCACAACAAGAACTAACACCAATAGAGCCTCGACGTAGTGGGAGGGTTGTGAGACAACCTGATAGGTACATGTCTTATGGAGATGCATTAACTGCAGTCTCAGATTTAGACATCGATGAACCTGTCTCCTACTCACAGGCTATGGAAAGTTCTGAAGCAAACCTATGGCGTGAAGCCATGGATGCCGAAATACAATCGATGTATAAAAATGGTGTATGGACTCTGGTAGATCCTCCTGAAGGGGTAAAACCCGTAGGGTGTAAATGGATCTACAAGAAGAAGAGGGGTTCAAATGGGAATGTAGAGACATTCAAAGCAAGGCTGGTAGCCAAGGGCTACACCCATAAAGAAGGCATTGACTATGAGGATACCTTTTCACCGATGGCCATGCTTAAATCCATCCGCATTCTTCTATCCATTGCTGCTGCTTTAGATTATGAAATCTGGCAGATGGATGTGAAGATAGCTTTTCTGAATGGCAATCTGGATTAGCGCATTTATATGGCACAACCAGATGGATTCATTGAAAAGGGTCAAGAAGAAAAGGTTTGCGAATTGCAAAAGTCCATTTATGGACTAAAGCAGGCATCCAGATCATGGAATATCAGATTCGATGAGACTGTTAAAACTTACGGTTTTGTTCAATCAATAGATGACCCTTGTGTGTATAAGCTGATACAAGAAGGCAAAGTGGTTTTCTTAGTCTTATATGTAGATGACATACTACTCATTGGGAATGATGTAGGAAGACTGACTGAGGTCAAGCTCTGGCTGGCAAAGCAGTTTGACATGAAGGATCTAGGAGAAGCTGCCTATGTTCTGGGAATTCAGATCTTTCGAGATCGGAAGAACAAACAATTGGCACTATCTCAAGCATCCTATATCGATAAGGTAATGGACCGATTCGCCATGGAAAACTCAAAAGGGTTATCTACCCTTCTGGACATGGAGTATCCCTCAAAGGAGGCAGTCTCCCAAGACTCCTCAAGAAGAGGAAGACATGAGCCGAGTTCCTTACGCTTCAGCCGTAGGAAGCCTCATGTATGCGATGCTTTGCACCAGACCGATATATGCTACGCAGATGGCGTGGTGAGTAGATTCGGTCAAACCCCGGACCCGAGCCCTGGGTTCTTTGTCAAGCATATCCTTAAGTATCTTAGGAGAACAAGGAGCTATATGCTTGTATATTAGTCTTGACGACTATGACGGGATATACCGACTACGATTTCCAATCGGATATGATTCCAGGAAATCCACTTCGGGATCTCATGTTTGTCCTGAATGGAGGTTGGTGGTATGGAGGAGTATTAAGCAGACTTGCATAGCTGACTCCACCATGGAGGCCGAATATGTGGTAGCTTGTGAAGCTGCGAAAGAGGCCGTATGGCTTAAGAAGTTCCTTGTTTCACTGGAAGTTGTTCCGGAAGTTGATAGGCCCATGGTACTGTATTGCGATAACAGTGGGGCTGTAGAAAACTCTAAGGAGCCTAGAAGCCACAAAAGGTCCAAGCACATAGAGCGGAAATACCACCTCATCCGAGAGAATGTACAAAGAGGCGATGTTGAAGTGACAAAGATATCAACACATGACAACTTGGCCGATTCGTTCACAAAGGCTTTATCTGGTAAAGTCTTCGATAGACATCTGGAAGGTTTGGGCATGCGAGATTGTACACACCTACTTTAAGTCCAAGTGGGAGTTTGTTGGAAATGTGTCCATAAAGTGGGATGTAATTTGTTATTTATGAAATGACAAATGTCAGACATTATTGTTTTTTGCTGATTTTATAAAATGAAATAAAGTTATGTTTTGACACATACTCAAGAGTGTTAGTGATATTGCTTAGTCCATAAACTGTTACCAACGAAAGAAGAGTCAGGGGAACCCTGCCGGACAAACTCTTCTGATACAGTTTAAAATAGATATTCGCAGTCTTAGGATTGATTAGGCAATCGAATCCG
Organism: Morus alba; assembly: GCA_012066045.3. NCBI lineage: Eukaryota > Viridiplantae > Streptophyta > Magnoliopsida > Rosales > Moraceae > Morus > Morus alba. Next base: position 36,481,874 of record CP050224.2, read on the forward strand.
ATTATGACTATAGATCGAACCATGTGATGCTGGTCTCTATGGTTGGACTCTATGGTTGATCTAGACATGCTCGCAACATGTTGAATAGACGATGTGACTGATTAGGTTAGAGTAAAAACCGTTTACACAACTCTAAACCTAATCATCACAACTTAAGTATATTTGTATAATTATCTTAATCCTGAAGTAGATGCATAGCTCAACTTAGTATCTCATGATCTTTGATTCACCAATGAGATTTGTTCACAGTTATTGAACGACATCTCGGTCATTGGGATCATGACATTATTGAGTTGGAGTTATGTGATTCACAGATATGGAATTCGAAGAAATAATATCACCTCATGCTTTATTGTGGTGTGTGAATAAATAAACCAGGCCTGGTATTCAATGATGATATTCATTGATTAAGACATCGTGACATGTGTGAGACATCTTACGAACATGTGTCTTTCTTATTCACAGTCATATAAAGGAGTTGAGGAAATAATGATTGGAATGGTAAAACGGTAATATTTTATACCATTCTGATCAATGATATTTACGAAGGATAATAATGCAATTACATTGTTGACCGTGTGATAAATTGTGTCAACACCATTAGAAAATATAGCACGCATGAATCGAGAGATTATTCAGCATCAAACTTTTAGTGGAGTTGTCCGATGTCGGAATTAAATATGTCGATAACTTATTGGGATAAGTTAGTCGAATATTGTAATTCCATAGCTTTGTTCATGTGGGTCCATTCGGTCTCAAGGCTAGCTCTGATAAATGGGAAAACATAAATTGATGTTTCGTTATATAATAATGTTTAAATTCATTATGTTATTTTTCATTTATTTGATAATTGAAAAATAAAAGGAATGAGTTTTGAATTTCGAAATTAATAGAGATTAATTTAAAATTCAAAATAAAATTTAAACATGATTTTATTTGGCAACTAAAGGAGAGAGAAAGTTGATATATTATTTTGGGAAAATTCAGAAATCCCTTGCCATAAGGAGATTTCGAATTTTGCTCCAAAATGGGAAGGAAAATTCAGAAATCCCTAGCCATGTAGGGATTTTCGGATTTTAATCCAAGGGTTAAGGGGAATTCGAAAATCCCATCTCGGGTCTGAGTTTCTGAATTTCCTCCTATATAAGGATATTTTATTGAAAACCCTAGAGAGACTTCTAGAGAAGAAAAATATATCACACACTTTTCTCCTAGGGTGGCCAGATTTTAGAGACATAATAGAAGGAAAATTGTTTCCTTAGGTTTTTGGAAAAAGAGCCCACTCTCTCATCCCAAATACCATAGAGTCATAGCCTTGAATCAACGAGTGGTTTTCGGTGTGATCGTGTCGATAAATCAACAATCTTGTTTCACGACAATTCTCCATCTCGGAACGTGAGATAGTGAGGCAAGATCCTTGCGGTCATTTATTTCAATCGTCACAAAGGTATGTGTATTATTCTAATCCTTTGTCTATAAACATATATTATGCATGCATCTCTCGTTGTGGTTTACGTTTAATTTAGAATTAAATGGATATGATAAAATTTTTGAAATTCCGCCTACAATATTGTTGTTGTTCAAATGATTTTTCATCTATAAATCACAACAAGATCCTACACATACTTGAGAAAAGTAAAGGAAGAACTCGTTAAGTTTAAAAATTACGAGATACTTCAGATACCACGTGTGACGTCCCGCGCCCTCGCGGTGCGGTCGCCGTTCCTTATACTACTACTATTAGGCTAAGTTATAGTCTAATCCATTATTCGTTGTTAGACTATTGTCTATTTAATTTACGTTCATGTGCGGGTAAATTTTTTTTTTCTTTACTTTAACCATCGGGTTCTTAACATGTTATGTTGTTACACTAATAACATATCTTGCTATTACTTTAAAGATTCGGATATCAAACTAGTTCGAAAAACTTGTCATAATTTATTAGAGTCCGTTGTTCTTTACTAAGACAATGGTTGTAATATCTTCTTCTTAGAACTGAACATACATACTAGTATTCTATATTACATTACTTTGCAGTGAATTTAATTTCTAAGCGGCGTAGTAGAGACCACTCCCGTGTACCCATGACATTTCCGCCACCCTTGCCTCCGCATGTCCATCAAGCAAACCACTATATGACTGGTGCTTACCTTTGTTACCTCGCACATTTAGTAAAGCGATGAGCTAACGCCGCCAAAGTATAAACATGCATACATCATAAACTAATAGAAATTACATTAAGAGTTATGATGCAAATATGCTCGTGTGAAACATGCTTTAAACTACTTTCTATCTTTTCTGTTCTTACTTTCTTGGCTGGTCTAGTCGAATCTCTACTACCGTGAGATTTCCTCCCCTTGCGGAGGCCGACGACCCGTCGATCTTTACATTTTTACTAGCTCATTACTTCTGTCTGGTCAAGTCGGAATCTCTACTGTGAGATTTTCCTCCCTTGCGGAGGCCGACGACCCGTCGATCTTTAACTATGCATAAGGGTAACCATATGTCGCCCTTACGAAATCTAGAGCATTAAGCCCTCCAAACATGTATAATCACATGTAATCACATAGACTTAGGAACATAAGTAAATTAATAGTTCTAAGTCTAACTGCAGCTTACTTGAGTCCAGACAAACATATATGTCTATACTTATCGGTAATACGCTAGGATACCCGCTTGCTTGAAGTTCTTTCTTGTTGCTTCGGCTCTCGTGCCAAAACCGCTTCCATGAAACAGGTATCAATTCCCTATTCCAATCACAATTCCTCATACTTAGATTCTTAAATCTAATTTCAAACTCATTTATGGACTTTTTCCCCTTAAGGCCGAATTCTAGCTCAAGAGGCAATTTACACATATTCGTATATCTCGGTTTCTGAATCTTAATCTATTCGTTTCCGAGGTTTAAAACTATTATCCATTCTCTAGAATCAGATTCCTAACTCATTGCTTGCTAACTAGATTTTAGGAAATTTATTTGAGTTTCGCCTTAATTTTCCTCGTTTCCCGAGTTTTCAATAACTTTCGTTTTACTTCCGATTTTGCACCTGTAGTCGAGTATTCACATTCACGAACACAAATTGCTACATCAATTGAACAAAAATACATTTCCTCCATTTCTAGGGATTTTCGGATTTTTAGTGTAAATCCAAAAAAAAATTGTTCAATCCTTTCAATACTTGCACATTAAACTCCTATCGTAGTCCCCGACAAAACTTCGGTTTCGTTTTTTCAGGTTTTACGGATTTTTCCCGAGATGAGTTACTATTCACAAAACGAAAAAAAAAGCAAGCAATTTCTCATGAAAATCCGAAATCCTACCTTGAAAAGTTGAGATTCTCCGCTAGAATGCCTCGGGTTATATTTCCACCGGATTGAACGGAAGAAATTTCGGCAAAAACGGGTGATTCCTTGATTTTCCTTGATTTTCTCTCTTTTTTCTCTCTTTCCTCTAGTCTCTCGGCCACCCTTAGGAAAATAGAACACTTTGTGTTCTAATGTGCTTCCGTAGGACTCTTTAATGTAATAATGAATATTATAATAATATTTCTAAAAATATCTCACATTACTTTCTAAATTAAATTAAAGAAATCACTTTAATTTCTATAATTTAATTTGACTAATTCTAATTAAGTTTCACACTTAATTTAAGTGGTTCCGTGTTCCTCACATTTTTTCTTGTCGAGACCAAACTTTTCGTTTTTCAAAGCGAGTCTCTTTCCGGCACCGATAATTTCCACCCGAGTGCGGGTTCTATATTTTTTTCTAGACCGCCGAGCACCCTGGGTCAAATTTCTCATATTCAACCCACTTCTCTTGGGTATCTCAACAGTCAATTTCTTTTTTGAAATTTTCATTTTAAACAATCAGATTGCCCAAAACGCGTGCCCTCGAGGTACTCGTTTTTTTCCTTGATTTCCGCTTTAACTAACTCGGGAAAATTCATTTGTGAACTTTTGTCATTTTCCTTACTTCTAATATTTCTACTCTTTTTCTAACTGGTCATTTGGTCATTTACCAAATATTTGTTTTTTCATAACTAAAATATACTGTTAAAATTTCTAACTTTTAACCGATATTTTACTATTCACTGGCGATATTTACGAATTTTCTCTATAACAATATTCGTATTATAACTTTACACTTTTCGGGTGATTTTACCCGTATATAAAGTCTCTACATAACACTTTCCCGATTACATTAATATTTCTACTACTTTACATTCCGGGAATAATTACGGTCAAATACCGGATTGTCCGATTTTGACTTAATATTTTCCGGTCATTACATTCACCGCTCCTTAAGGAATTTTTCGTCCCAAAAATCGGAACAACTGGGGTATACCATCGATCTCTTCTTCTACTTCCCAAGTGGCTTTCAAACATTGTGATTTTTCCTTTGCACTTTAACCATTGGGATACTACGACTTCGAGTTTCCTTTCTTCTCTGGCTAGAATTTGGACTGGTTGTTCCTCATAGGACAAATCTTCGTGAACCTGAATAGGCTCATCTTTGTAACACGTGCGATGGATCCGAGATATACTTCGGAGCATTGCTACATGAAACACACTGTGTAATGAAGCCAACTGGCGGTAGAGCTAGTCGGTAAGCTACCTTTCCTATTCTTTCAATGATCTCAAAAGGCCCTATGTAACGTGGACTCGACACCTTTCTTCCCAAAACGCATCACACCCTTCATTGGTGCGACTTTTAGGAATCTGAGTCCCCTACAGAAAAATTCCAAGGGTCTCCGTGGTTTATCTGCATAACTCTTCTGCGGCTCTGAGCCGTCTCTAATCTTCTACGGATCTTTTGCCTTTGTCTCAATGGCCTCTTGAATGAATTCCGTCTTGTGTTGCTTTTCCCGAGTGTCATACCAATGAGCTGGGGATCTACACTTCCTTCCGTAAAAAGTGCTTCATACGGGGCCATGCCGATGGAAGCTTAGTAACTATTATTATCACGAGTCGATCAATGGCAACGCATACTCCATGCGCCCTTGAAATCCCGCTGCGCATGCACGAAGCATATCTTCTAGGGTGCGAATGGTCCTCTCTGACTGCCCATCCGTGCTGGGGATGAAACCTTTGTCCTATAGTGTAATTCTGACCCCATCACTTCTGAACACTTCTCCAAAAATTGGAGGTAAATCGGCTGTCTCTGTCCGACACTATACTAACCGGTACTCCATGTAGCTTTACTACCTTAGCCACGTATAACTTTCATTAACCTCTCTAAGGAGTAAGTTATCTTAATCGGAATGAAATGCGTTGATTTCGTTAGCCGATCGACTACCCAAATGGCATCGTATCCCTCCTTTGGTTCTCGGAAGTCCGGGTCACAAAGTCCATGGCTAAGTGTTCCCACTTCCATTTCGGGATCTCTAGTGGCTGTAAGCTTCGGCTGGTCTCGATGATGTTACGCTTTGACCTTTTGGCATGTCAAGCGGCGACTAACATAGTCAACTATGTCATTCTTCATTCGCCTCCACCAAAATGTTGTTTCAAATCTTGATACATTTTGGTGGCACCACAAATGTCTGAATATGGCGTCTTTGTGCGCTTCATGAGTATCTACTTCTTGATCCCCTTTTGATCCGGTACACAAATTCTTCTTTGGTACAGGAGAATTTCGTCCTTTGAAAGGCTGAAATTCGACCTTGCATTATCTACTATCTCCTTCCTGTATCCATCCATAATTGGGTCACCTTTCTGAGCTTCTCGTATCTTGTCCTGTAGCACAGGCTGCAGCCTCAGAGAAGCTAACTTACCAGAGATTAATTCGAGGTCTAGGAGATTAATCTCTTGTTGAAGCTACTTGGGCAACAATTCGGTCTCGACTAGAGTCCGTAGTGCTGGGTTTCTACTCAAAGCGTCTGCTACTCGATTGGCTTTACCTGGATGGTAAAGGATTTCACAATCGTAGTCCTTTACAAGTTCAAGCCATCGTCTTTGTCTCATATTAAGCTCCTTCTGCGTGAAGAAGTACTTTAGGCTCTGATGGTCTGTATAAATTTGGCATTGAACCCCATATAGGTAATGCCGCCATAACTTGAGTGCAAAAACTCTGCGGCTAACTCAAGATCATGCGTTGGGTAATTACGCTCGTGATCCTTTAGTTGTCGAGATCGTAAGCAATGACCTTGCCATTTTGCATCAACACGGCTCCTAGTCATCTTTGAGGCATCACAAGTAGATGTCAAATTTTTCTCCCTCTTCGGGATCGTGAGTCTTTGGAGCACTAATTAATCTTCTTTTGATCTCTCCGAAACTCTGTTGTTCACATCTATCATCCATTCATACCTTCTATCTTTTTCTGGTTAAAGGCGGTGAGAGGAGTTGCAAGACGAGCAAATCCTCCACAAACCTTCTACGTAATACCACCCAATCCTAGGAAACTTGAATTTCCGTAACACTCTTTGAACTGGCCACTTCTCAACCGCTTCAACTTTTGTTGGATCACGGTGATTCCTTCCTTGGATACTACATGTCCGAGGAAGTGGACTTTATCTAACGAACTCGCACTTAGAAAACTTGGCGTATAGTGATGTTTCTTCAACGTGTGTAGTGCGATCCTCAAATGTTCTGCGTGCTCCTTTGGATCTCGTGAGTATATAAGGATGTCATCGATGAAAACAATAACAAACTTATCTAAATACTCTCCAAGACTCTGTTCATAAGGTCCATAAACGCCATTTGGGGCATTTGTAAGTCCAAACTGGCATCACTAAGAATTCATAGTGTCCATACCGAGTTTCAATGCCTGTTGGGAATGTCTTCTTCTCTAATCTTGAGTTGATGATACCCCGATCGAAGGTCTATCTTCGAAAACGTGGTAGCTCCCTTCAACTGGTCGAACAAGTCATCGATTTGTGGCAACGGGTACTTGTTCTTGATGGTGACTTTGTTGAGCTCTCTATAATCTATGCACATCCGAAGCGTGCCATCCTTCTTTTTGACAAAGAGGACAGGAGCTCCCCATGGCGAGAAACTCAGTCTGATGAAACCTTTGTCTAACATCTCGTGGAGTTGAACCCGCAACTCTTTCAGTTCCGCTGGAGCCATCCTGTACGGTGCTTTGGATATTGGTGCGGTGCCGGGGAGAAGCTCTATCTCAAAAGCTATTTCCCGATCTGGAGGAAGTCCGGTAGTTCCTCTGGAAAAACGTCTAGGAACTCCTTGACTATGGGAACATCTTCTGGTTGACGTTTCCCCTCTTGGTTCCTGTCCACCACATACGCCAAATATCCAATGCATCCGCTAGACATCCATCGTCGGGCTTCTAGGGAACTAATAAAACGTATGGGCGTCCCTGATGTGGAACCCATGTACTCAAACACCTGTTCTCCTTCTGGCTGAAAAACTACCCTTTTCTTTCTACAGTCTATTGTAGCATTATACTTTCCTAGAAAATCCATTCCTAGGATCACATCATAATCTACTAAGTTCAGAACAACTAGGTCCGTACTTAGTTCTCTTCCCGCTATCTTTACCTTGGTAGGTGACGTAACAGTAACTAGACAACAACACATCACCTCATGGTAGTGCTGTCTTAAAGGCTTGCCCTATCCTCTAGATTTGGCAATGTTATGCTCGCACGTACGTTGCCCGATTCACTAGATCGGCCACCGTGGTTGGTGGATACTCCCCACTTTCCACAACGGTGGCTATATCTCCTCGAAGCATATTAATCATCCTCCTAACCTTCTCTTCCTCTGTTGGAACCAATCGAGGACATAGTCGTGCCAATTGGTCAAATCGTCGGCATGCTTCTACAACCGCCAGTCGCCACCGCTTAAAATTGTTGAACTCATTCGGTTGAGTCTTGAGGGCTTCTAAGTTGTAATACTTACGGTTAAATTCCATAGGAATTCATCCCACAACATTCGTCTCACATTCCTTTTGGCGCATAACGATTCCCACAAATTGGCGGGCATCCTTCTTTAACACAAAAGCGGTAAGACCGAATCTTCTCTCTCTGTCGGTGAGTTCCATAAACTCAAACTTTGTCGAATGGATGCTAACCATTCCTCACCTCGAGTGGATCTGTTGATCCATCGAACTCTGGAGGTGCCATTCTCTTAAACCTCACATACAATGGTTCCCCTTGGGACCATTTCTCGGTACCCATCTCACCCCTTACTGGCTCTTGGGGTTCAACCCCTCTGCAGGGTTGTTGCTCGGGTTGGGCGGCTTGTCTTTGGAACCGCTGCGGAGGGGTGCTCCTCCAACCTGCCTGACCTGTATCAACTGGGTAAGCAATTCTCATAACTGTCTGCTTTCCTCGCCTGGGCTGCTATTTGCCCCCTCGGACCCGCTACTTCTTTAGCTAGGTCTGGTCTTTGGAGGATTCTGCTCGCTTGTGTTCTCTTTTGGCGTGTACGAACCATGTTCTTTGTGTCTTTATCACTTAAAGAGCAACATCGTTTGTCTAAGTGCAAGAAGAAGCGCTTCTAAAGTTCCTTGACTTGCAATACTTTAAACTATCATTCATTCTCATATCAACTAGCAAAACATACATTCTATATGTTCTCCTATTATGCATGCCCCATATCATGCATATCACATCATATACAAATCATCACAAAATTAAAGGTTTTTAAGCCTTTCATTCAAATCAATTATGTATGTCCCATTCCATACATATCACATCATACATAAAACATCATTAGTCTAAGTTTCTCAATACTATTTACATAACCTTGCATCATATTTAAATAAATAAGATGCTAAGTCCTAACTTAATCCTCAGGATCCTCCTCCAGATCCTCCTCGGGGTCTTCCTCCGAATCCTCCTCAGGATCCGACTGAGGGTTACCACTAGCTTCCTCACCAACGGTCCCAACGTAGGTCCATCTTCGCCGAACGGCCATAGGCTCGTCCGCTGCCTCTATCTCGGGTCTCGATCGTTGTTGAGAGGTAGTGGCTTCCGCGTCATGTCTCCCAATACGGGTATTGGAAAACGGGAAGTCTCGCCTAACCACCGTTGGCCGTGTCCTCTCCTCTAGCAGCTGGTGCTCACAATGCTTCGCCTCGGCGATAAATTGTGTAAGGGTCTGATCCGATCGATCGGAACCAGCCGACGCTGGTACTCTTCCGCCGACCTCTCCATAGGATCTGACACCGCTCATCCTCACTTAGATTAAAAGTTCGATTCGGAGCTAGTACCTCTGTCAAAACTCTCGATATATAGGCTACAACGGCCTCATCCGATCTCATACTCGCCCTCTCGGCTTGTATGATAAACTCTCGAGCTTGGGTGTAGGTCACGGCTACACTCACCTGACTCTGTGTCTCTCCACTCTGCTGTGGTGCCGACTCAGATGGCATGACCTGGGGAAGAAACTGATGCTTCAACATGTGGCAAAACTCTTCCCATTGCATCTCTGCTATTCCGTCCTCATCCAAAGCTTGCCAAAAGATTAGGGCATTGCCCTCTAATAGACTCGCTGCGAGTACAATCCACTCCTATCGAGCTATGTCACAAGCTCGTATCACATACTCGACACGGTGCAGCCAATCCCTAATTCTAGTGGGATGTGAAAGCCCATCGAAGGAAGGTGGATTACAGGTGTAGAACCTGGCTGCGGCTCGACCTGTAGTCAAAACAACTCTACTTAACAAATTGTGCAGCCTCACGCCGCCACGGGCTCTAGAGCCCTTAACTCCCGATCAAGCGGTGGATGGCTACATCTACCAGGAGAGGGTACCGACCTCTCTGTTTGTCGGAACCGTGACATTAGAAACATTCTTACCCGCCCCCACAACGTATTCTCTTGTGGTGTGGGCGCTAACCGGGATGATGGATATGATCGATCCATTAGTACCTTTCTGTCTTGCGTAAAGAAATAAGAAATTCTTAGTTTTAGTTCATAAACTAATTTACGGACTGCAGGAGGCATAGGTGCGGGACTTGTCATGGCAGGAGTAGGAACGCCGCTCTGATACCAACTGTGACGTCCCGCGCCCTCGCGGCGCGGTCGCCGTTCCTTATACTACTACTATTAGGCTAAGTTATAGTCTAATCCATTATTCGTTGTTAGACTATTGTCTATTTAATTTACGTTCATGTGCGGGTAAATTTTATTTTTCTTTACTTTAACCATTGTGTTCTTAACATGTTATGTTGTTACACTAATAACATATCTTGCTATTCCTTTAAAGATTCGGATATCAAACTAGTTTCCGAAAACTTGTCATAATTTATTACAGTCCGTTGTTCTTTACTAAGACAATGGTTGTAATATCTTCTTCTTAGAACTGAACATACATACTAGTATTCTATATTACATTACTTTGCAGCGGAATTTAATTTCTAAGCGAGCGTAGTAGAGACCACTCCCGTGTACCCATGACATTTCCGCCACCCTTGCCTCCGTGATGTCCATCAAGCAAACCACTATATGACTGGCTGCTTACCTTTGTTACCTGACACGAGTAAGGCGATGAGCTAACGCTCAGCAAGTATAAACATGCACACATCATAAACTAATAGAAATTACATTAAGAGTTATGATGCAAATATGCTCGTGTGAAACATGCTTTAAACTACTTTCTATCTTTTCATTTTCTTACTTTTTTGGCTGGTCTAGTCGAATCTCTACTCTGTGAGATTTCCCTCCCTTGGAGGCCGACGACCCGTCGCCTTTTACTTCTTGGCTCATTACTTATTTGTCTGGTCAAGTCGGAATCTCTACTCTGTGAGATTTTCCTCCTTATGGAGTACGACGACCCGTCGGGCCTTTTTAACTATGCATAAGGGTAACCATATGTCGCCCTTCTGAAATCTAGAGCATTAAGCCCTCCAAACATGTATAATCACATGTAATCACATAGACTTAGGAACATAAGTAAATTAATAGTTCTAAGTCTAACTGCAGCTTACTCGAGTCCAGACAAACATATATGTCTATACTTACCGGTAATACGCTAGGATACCCGCTTGCTTGAAGTTCTTTCTTGTTGCTTCGGCTCTCGTGCCAAAACCTGTTTCATGGAAATAGGTATCAATTCCCTATTCCAATCACAATTCCTCATACTTAGATTCTTAAATCTAATTTCAAACTCATTTATGGACTTTTTCCCCTTAAGGCCGAATTCTAGCTCAAGAGGCAATTTACACATATTCGTATATCTCGGTTTCTGAATCTTAATCTATTCGTTTTCGAGGTTTAAAAACTGTTATCCATTCTCTAGAATCGATTCCTAACTCATTGCTTGCTAACTAGATTTTAGGAAATTTCGCAGAGTTTCGCCTTAATTTTCCTCGTTTCCCGAGTTTTCAATAACTCGTTTTACTTCCGATTTCGGTACACTGTAGTCCGATTCACATTCCCGAACACAAATTGCTACATCAATTGAACAAAAATACATTTCCTCCATTTCTAGGGATTTTCGGATTTTTTAGTGTAAATCCAAAAAAATTGTTCAATCCTTTCAATACTTGCACATTAAACTCCTATCGTAGTCCCCGACAAAACTTGGTTTCGTTTTCAGTTTTACGGATTTTTCCCGAGATGAGTTACTATTCACAAAACGAAAAAGCAAGCAATTTCTCATGAAAATCCGAAATCTTACCTTGAAAAGTTGAGATTCTCCGCTAGAATGCCTCGGGTTATATTTCCACCGGATTGAACGAAAGAAATTTCGCAAAAACGGGTGATTCCTTGATTTTTCCTTGATTTTTCTCTTTTCTCTCTCTTTTCTCTAGTCTCTCGGCCACCCTTAGGAAAATAGAACACTTTGTGTTCTAATGTGCTTCCGTAGGACTCTTTAATGTAATAATGAATATTATAATAATATTTCTAAAAATATCTCACATTATTTTCTAAATTAAATTAAAGAAATCACTTTAATTTCTATAATTTAATTTGACTAATTCTAATTAAGTTTCACACTTAATTTAAGTGGTTCGTGTTCCTCACATTTTTTCTTGTCGAGACCAAACTTTTCGCTTTTTCAAAACGAGTCTCTTTCCGTACCGATAATTTCACACCCGGTACGGGTTCTATCTCCTTTTCTAGACCGCCGAGCACCCTGGGTCAAATTTCTCATATTCAACCCACTTCTCTTGGGTATCTCAATAGTCAATTTCTTTTTCTGAAATTTTCATTTTAAACAATCCGAATTGCCCAAAACGCTGTACCCTCGCGGTGCTCGCTTTTTTTCGCAGGTTTCGCTTTTAACCGACTCGGGAAAATTACATTTTCAGGAACTTTTGTCATTTTCCTTACTTCTAATATTTCTACTCTTTTTCTAACTGGTCATTTGGTCATTTACCAAATATTTCAGTTTTTCATAACTAAAATATACTGTTAAAATTTCTAACTTTTAACCGATATTTTACTATTCACAACTGATATTTACGAATTTTCTCTATAACAATATTCGTATTATAACTTTACACTTTTCGGGTGATTTTACCCCGTATATAAAGTCTCTACATAACACTTTCCTGATTACATCAATATTTCAACTACTTTCTGTTCCGGGAATAATTACGGTCAAATACCGGACTGTCCAATTTTGACTTAATATTTTCCCGGTCATTACACCACGAGCTGAAAATGCGAACGCCATCGCCCTGGCAAAACTGGCATCTTCAAGGGATTCCGACACACTGGGGGTCGTTCCCATCGAAGAACTGGTGCGGCCGACCATTGAAGAACAAGCTAAGGTATTAAGCGTCTAAGCAGGTGGAAATTGGATGACACCGCTCATCCAATACCTAATGGATGCATAACTACCAGATAATAAAGATGAGCCAAGAAGGATCAGGTATAGAGCTGCTAGGTACTTACTGTACGACGGCATGCTCTATCGACGAGGCTACTAAACACCTCTACAGCGGTGTCTAGATGATGCTGAAGCCCAGAAGGTCCTCCAAGAAATCCATGAAGGAGTCTGCGGTAACCATACTGGGGGACAGTCTCTGGCTCTAAAGGTTGTGAGGCAAGGATACTACTGGGCCACGCTCAAAAAGGATGCTTTTCAATACGCCCGGCATTGCGATAAATGCTAATGGTATGCCACAATTCCTAGAGCACCCCCAGAAAATTTAACTTCCATTCTTAGTCCATGGCCTTTGCCAAATAGGGGGTTGACCTGATCGGGCCGTTACATCTTGCACCCGGGGGATTTAAGTTTACAATCATTGCGATTGACTACTACACAAAGTGGGCAGACGCCAAGGCTCTAACTACAACCACAGAAGCAGCCTGCACCAAATTTATGTGGGACAACATCGTGTGCAGGTTCAGGGTTCCCTACTCAATAGTATCCGACAATGGAAAACAGTTCGACAATGCCTCAACAGGCAGATTCTGTGACAGCTTGGGCTTCCGAAAAGATTTCTCAATGCTGATCCATCCATAATCAAATGGACAGGTTGAGGTGGTCAATAAAATATTAAAATACACCCTTAAAAAGAAACTCGACGATCTGAAAGGGAGATGGGCTGAGGAACTTCCCAAAGTCCTATGCACATACCGAACGACGAGCCGAACTACTACGGACAAAACACCCTTCTCCATGGCATATGGCGTCGAGGCTGTGCTTCCCGTAGAAATCGAAACGCCGACTCTAAGAACCGTCGTCCATAACGATGATGACAATGTAGAAGGCATGAATGGAGAACTTGACTGATTGGAAGAAGAAAAGCTCGACTCTCAACTACGTCTCGCCACCTATCAGCGAAGAACAACTTGATACTACAATAAGAAAGTTTGACAGAGAAGGTTCATCCTAGGAGACCTAGTCTTAAAGAGGGTAATACAGAGCATGAAACCCAAAAATACTGGTCCACTAGGCCCAACTTGGGAAAGGCCCTACCATATAAAGGAAGTGCTACGCCCCAGAACTTACATTTTGGAAAGCCTCGACGGCAAAAGGATTCAACACCCGTGGAATGCAGAACAGCTAAGGTTGTACTACCAATAGTGTATCAAATTCTTACGTGTCTCTATTGTACATTCTTTACAAATTGAATAAATTGACGTGTTTACAGAAAGAAAGGAATTTACCCCTTAATAACATGTCTGCTTAAAAAAGCAAGGTTATATTAAACAGAAATGGGGGGGGCAAAGGTCTACGAATCACTAAAAAATGACACGACGACCCCAAGGGGTAAACTCGACATCAAATCCTCCAAGGAGGAAAGATAAAGACTTAGCAAAATTCTAAAGAATTTTCTAAGAGCACGACCCCAAGGGGTAAACTCGACATCAAATCCTCCAAGGAGGAAAGACAAACACTTAGCAAAATTCCAAGGAATTTTCTTAGACGACGACCCCAAGGGGTACAATCGACGTTAGATCGTCCAAGGACGAAAGACAAACACTTAGCAAAATTCCAGGGAATTTTCTAAGACAACGACCCCAAGGGGTACAATCGACGTCAGATCCTCCAAGGAGGAAAGGCAAAGACTTAGTAAAATTCTAAGGAATTTTCTAAAAAAGCAGCAATTGCAAAAGAAAGAAAAACAAAATCTATTGTCTTTTATATATATAAAGTGCAGGTCAAATAAAAAGCTGTTCGAATCAAATATTAAGTTACAAAGCACCAAAAGAAATAGAAAAAAGGAAAAACAAAAATTCCTCACGCTTCACTTGCCACCACCAATTCTTCACCATTGCGGAGGGGAAGCATTTTCTTCACCATTCTTTGGGAGGAAGCATTGTCTCCGCCATTGCCAGGAGGGGAAACATTGTCGTCGCCAGCAGGAGGAGGGAAATTGTAGAGGAAGCTCAAGTCCCACTCAGGACGCTCCTTCTTGATCAGATCGATGATTCGTTGACCCATCGACTGAAAATCCGGCCTTTCCCTCAGCGAAACGCTCCTTCGCCGCCTTGGTTGCCTCGGCCAACTTTTTATTGGACAAATCTGCCCGCTGTGTGAGATCCTCAACTTTGGCCTTCAGCTCGGCCAGATCGCCTTCCAGACTCGTCAGCTTGGCCACAGCCGGGTTTCGCTCCTCGACGGCATCGTCCATCTTTTTCTTGGCCTCATCAACAAGAGACTTAAGCTTGGCCTCCACATCATCCATCTCATTTTTACGCTCCTCAACTTTGACTTGGTCAAGGAGGTTAAGGATGGAAAGAACAAGGCTCTGGAAAAATTGAAAAATCAGAAAAGATTTAAAAAAAAAAAAAACTCTTGTCAAAACCTTACGTGGATCTGGAAGGAGATTTGCTTGCACTGGCGGTCGACCAAAGAAGACTAAGAGGCAGCAATCCAATGGGGCTCGAGGAAAGACTCATAAAGAGCCTGGAAGATGAGGGAGAAGCGAGGGGGAAGTTTTAACATCGCCCCAATCTCAGCGTCAGAAATCTCCGAGACCTGGAAATTCCCGTCCATGATCTTTCCCCCGGGAATCAGCACATGTTCCCTCAACGCCGGGGGAGCACTGACGTCAGGAATGGGGACCACTGGTGTCCAAGCCTCGGTGGCTGGCATCTTCTCAGTGCGCCTCTTTTTATGCGTATGCTTCCCCCCGGTATCGAAGGACCCTTGACCTTCTTGCTCTTCGGCGTAGGAGAAGAAGAGCTGGCTTTTTCCTTTCCCTTCGATGAGGGCTGTTGGCTTGGCAGGGGCTGCTGGTCCGGCGGTGGCTGCTTGCTTAGCCCAGATTGCTGGCTGCCAGGAAGTTGAATTCTCAGTGACGTCATCTCTGCGGAAAAGACGAGATGGAGACATGATCAGCGTTAGAAAAACAAGAACCATAATATGAGAAGGCATCGAGAGAAGGAATTACCCTCGTCGCTTAGATGGAAGTATGCGCGGACAGCGTCGAGGTCCGAAGGGTTGGGGAGATCAAGGATTAAACCGGCGGTGCGAAGGTTCTCCTTGGTCAGAAGCATTTCAATATGACAAACCTCTAACGAAAAGGAGAAAGCCTTCTCAATCCTCGCCAAACTATTGCCAGAGAACTTCGGCCAGTCCTGGTTAACTGCAAGATAAAAGATTATCAGCATATGAACAAAGAGCAGAGTCAGATAAAAGAAAGCCAAGAGACTTACCCATATTCCCAATTGCCGCCTGCACCTGCCTTCGACGGGTAGGCGGTTGTTAGGGTGAAAGTTGAATAGCCCCCGAATCATGAAGAATATGGGCTCCACCCATGTGACGATGAGGGAATGCTCAGTATAAGCTTCCCAAATCTGGGTTGAGCCCTCCCGTGACCACTCAAAAAGTAGCACCCCTTGCACTTGGCAACGTGGCACAGCTTATACATAAATCTGAACTCAACCAAAGGGAGGTCCAAATCAAATTGCTGGTGCCATAAAATCCAAGCACCAGCGAAGCAGTACCAGAAATTCGGCGCCAGCTGAGCGGGGGAAATGCCATAAAAATGGCAGTAGTCCTTTACAAAGGGATGAACTGGGAGGGTCGTCCCCGCCATAACCTCTCTAGTATAGACTTGAAGGTATCCGGTCGGCGACATGCTGGTTCTAAAATGCATGTCCGGGAGAAAGTACTCGAACCACCTCCCGTAGATGCATCCTTCCTTCACAGCCCGGATAATATCTTTGTTCCGGACCCTCGACACCATAGCGTTGGCTGTGAAAAAAGGCCAATCCGAGTCACCACCGTGTGGGCAGCCAGAGGGGCATCCACCATCGCGGGCGGCCACCCCGCCTTCTTGCCGCCCATGAAGGGGATCCGCTCGACTATTTCGTCCAAAACCCGCTCGACGCTACCAAATTCACTTCTGAAGTCGTTGCCCGGTTTGTATCTTTCCTCGACATCTTCAATGTCCTTCAGCACGGAGCTGACGCTGGAAGATGAAGAAGACCATGAGATCTCCACCACTGAAGGGGGGTCCGGACGGACCACAGAAGAATCCTCTTGACTGGGGGAACTTTGGGCCATTATTCTGGTGATTAAAAAGACAAGAAACAAAGTTAAAATCCTAACGTCGAGAGGAAGAAAGGATGGCTATTCTAAACGATGACTACTCAAATGCCTCGACTTAAGTCGACCATTCATATGAGAATGGTAACGGCGAGTGCTCATAGAATTACAAGTTCCCTAGAACCCAGAAACCAGAAGCACACAGACAACAAAGAGATAGGGACCGAGTTATCCAATGCAAAAAAACAAAATGGAGTAAGTTTCCTTAACTTCTACATTCCGCGTGTTATGCATACATATATACATGGTCCAAATAAACAAAGGGGGGGACCCCGTGAGTACGCAAAGCAAACAGAGGGACAAAAGGCTTACCGGTGAAGAAGGATTTCTGGGAAAGTCTTGAAGTGAGGACGGCTTCGCAGCGCACCTCGAAGAGCTAGAAGTACGAGGTCGGAGGTCCAACAAGAAAGATTCTAACGAAGCAGGCAGCGGTTCAACAAAAAGCGAAGAGAGTTTGAAGTTTTAAAAAAATGGCTCTCAAGTTCGTAGAGGGTATTTAAAGGGACGGTCATCCTCGACCCTGACCGTTGGATGAATTTTTTAAAATCCAACGGCAAGGGAATCCTGCCCTGATCTGACGGTGATGAAATAAGGTGCGAAACGGAGAGGTCACGATCCAAGGGTCCATGTCCATCCTTTCGAAATATGACTATACATCATTATGAGAGATCAATCGACGCAACGGTTGTGTCCCCTGAAGGAAATATGAAGCGCCCAGGCCATCATTGCGGACGAAGGCTCGGGACCGGTTTCCCACACCCGAAGCACGGAAGGACAACCGAACCTAAGCTTGAGGCTGCCTAAAAGGAGCCCTCGACCTGGGGGTAGCTGTTGTGTGGGAAAATGTGATGGACACATGGACAAACGATATGCGACACGTGGCCTTGACTACTCTCCTCTAAGCAGCAACCCTCGACGTCTGCGTTTCCCTCCTACTCTACTGGAAAGCCCAAAAACAGAGTCCAAATTAAGGCGATGACTCCTTATGGCGTCAACAGATCGTACCATCGAGATTAAGGCATGAAGATCCCTAGACCGCAAAAAAGACCGCCAAAGAGGACGATTAGGCTAAGCAGCACTGACGATGAGGGGAACATTCTTTTAAAGACGTGGCAGGTTGCATACGAAAGTGGAAGATGTCTGTAAGCATTAATTACAAGCTCTCAAACCACCCCACAGGGGACAGGAAAATATTACGGAGAAGCACAGAGTCGTAATAGAAGACTAAATTGGTCAAGTGAGCAGTCCGATTAGTGGGCTGCATTGGGCCTACCAAGGAGAACTTGAGTGCTTCTACCCATGGAGGAAACCCACCCAGCAAAGGAAGCCCAATATGAAAGGAGGAACATGCCCACCGAAGAAGGGTTCAGAGACTCTAGGAGAAGAAAAGGGAGAAAGTGAGAGCAATGGTTGTAAATTGTTGTCTTTCAAAAGAAATACAAAATCATGGAAGTGGATGTAGCTCTAATTTTATAGAGTGAACCACTACAAAATTCCTTGTGTTGTTTATCTATGCACTCTTTAGTTAACACACAAACACACATACTCTACAATACCCACACGGGCCGGTAATCCAAAGGGAAACCAAGAGGTGACCCGGCCAGTTTTTGTTTAAATTTGACCGTCAACAATTGGCGACTCCACTGGGGACCTTAAAGCATTCGACCCCCAACAACACAGTTATTGGAGGTGTACACAAGACACATGGTCCTGTTCACGAAAAATATCATCCGGGTACCACTTCCCGACAAGTACAAATTGCCCCCCATTCTGCTATACGACAGAAGGAGTGATGAACGTCTCTGGACGCGAGGCTAAGGCAGCGCGATATGAGGATGCCGAGATCACTTTCTCAGAGGTCAACACGAGGGGGGTATATTTCCCCCAGAGTGATGCCTTGGTTGTCGAGGCCATGATCAGTTACTATACGGTTTGCCGTATCCTTGTCGACAACGGCAGTTCCGTGGACATCTTGTTCTCAGACTACCTCGACAAGATGGGGATCCCCCGCGTGAGGCTACAGAACAGCGCCCAACCCCCGTGCGGTTTCAGGGGGGACAACGTCATCCCGGAGCGGGCAATAAAGCCGCTTTATGACCATTGGAGACCGACCACACACCTGGACTGTTATGTCAAAGTTCCTAGTGGTCAAGGGAGGCGACCAATGTAGGATCTAGTTGTGATTTTTAATGAAAAATCATTTGAACAACAACAAACTTGTAGGCGGAATTTCAAAAAATTTTAACATATCAATTAATTCCAAATTAAACGAATCACAATCGTAGAGATGCATGCATGATATATGTTTATAGACAAAGGAATAAAATGACAATCATACCTTTGTGACGATTGAATCAAAAATGACCGCAAGGATCTTGTCTCACTATCTCACGTTCCGAGATGGAGAATTGCCGTGAAACAAGATCGTTGATCTATCGATACGATCACACCAAAAACCACTCGTTGATTCAAGACTATGACTCTAAGTGTTTTGGGATGAGAGAGTGGGCTCTGTTTTAAAAACCTAAGGAAACAATTTTTCCTTCTATTTTGTCTCAAAATTCCGGCCACCCTAGGAGAGAAAAGTGTGAGATATTTTTCTTCTCTTAAAAACTCATAGCTAGGGTT